>WYDF02314963.1:0-14757 GCA_009867245.2 Adranes taylori
ACAATTTGTTAAATGTCTTTCATATATTTTCTTATTATATGATTGTATTAGGAACCCCCTAAAATTTAGGAATCTCGTTACAAAGTACTCTTATATATTTATTATCTATCACCTAAGGGTCACATTTTGGTCCTCTTGTTTTTATCAGCCTATTATATGATTGAACTGGAGCGTTTCTCGCACGTGCTTAAGGGGGGCTAGAATTTAGCCCCTCTTGCTCCTACACATTTCTTATCCATATTTATACTGGCCTATGAGTGCGCGTTGGAACCATAATTTGCAAGCGCTTTGTAAGAGTACGATCTGAAAGAGTACGAAGAAAATTTATATGGAACTAGCTCCGCCGTAAGAAATACGGTACGTCTCATGGTACATGTGTAAATGGATTTAAAAGAAGCAATAAACCTATATGAATAACGAGACCCGCTAAAAAGTAGCATGTAAAATTAACGTGACACGTAAAATTAACGTGTCAGGATATACTACTTCCTACTTCGGTCACATCCTACTTCGTTCAGATAACAAATCCATCAATAATATAATAATCGAGTAAGTACTACCATACGGACTGTAAAGGACGAGGAAACATTAATTTAATATTTTCAAAGAGATGGTATTCGAATTCTTGGTATTTGACACAGAAACCGTTGTTAAAAAAAACGCTAACAATAAAAAAAATGTGGAGTGGTGCAAGTTGAGACCTGTCTAAACATCATTCGGGAACAATGATCGAAAGGCTGAATTAGTGACACTGATTGAATGAGTGAAGTACTGAAATGAATTAGGAAACGGAATTTACGTTATTAAATGGATTTTTCTTCGACTCGACAATGGAACCCCCTCCTCACGATCTCACTATGCCTCCCAAGGGAGGCGTGACCCACTGGTTGGGAATTCCTGCTTTCGATAATATAAAAAAAATGTATGGCCACCTTTTCTGCAGTATCTCGTTCAAAAATGTTTTATAATTATTTTTTCTTCAAAAAAATGACTAAAGTATCTGTTATACATGAATTATTTTTGAGTGCTTGTAATAAATGTGGGCATCACTTAAAAAAAAGTAATTAACTATTACTAATACAATATGAATCTAATGTATTTTTTTGTTAATCTTAATTATTAAATTAATGAATTATAGAACCTTTAAAATACCATGATAATCGTCGATTAATAATATATACGTTCCAAATTACTAATAATCTTTTAATTATGTACGCTTAACAGACCAAAAAAAAATTACAACATAAAATACCGAGATAACGAAAGACACCGAACAAGAAAAAAATTAATAGCAATTATACAGGTGTCAATCAATCGGTCCCCGCGAATAAGAACTCAATTACAGGAACAGTTGACGATCAGTCGCTTACAAAAAGACACGTACAACAGAAAAAAAGATTCAATAACGAGTATAGGAGGCGTTGGAGTAAAAACTAAAGCTATTTGTTCATCAAGGCAAAGCGATTTTTAAGCATTTTTTATTTGAGTTGATTTTTATTTTGTTGAATTGTATGTTTTATTTGTACAGTTAACGTTAAAGATTTTAGCCACATCGTTGCGTGGAAGCTAACCGAAGCCCTCGGTAGAGTAAACAAAATAATAAACAAGCAGGACTAGAATGTTAACAGAAAGGAACAAACGTAAAGGCGCTTAGTATAATAATTAGACAGCAATTTTGAGGCACACGATCATCAAGTCCACAAAGTTGCGAAACAGATGGCGGAGCTTATGAGAAGAATTGGAGACCTTAATCTCTCTAGAAACAAACTCTGGTAGACAATAATAGGTCTGAAAGGAAAGTTTGGAAAGAACGAAATGCAGCGGTGATGGAACGAGATGCAGTTCGTCGCGTATGGCATGATCACTATGAAACAGCTTTTAGAGTCAAAACAAGAAGATGACATGGTAGAAGAGGAAGGTTTGGAGGGACAGGAACTGAGTTGCACTGAAGTGCTAAAACTGAAGTGGCCTTTGACAAAATAAGATTAGGAAAGGCAGCAGGAGCAGATGAAATTATATGGGAAATGTTAAAGCTGGAAGGTAACATGAAAGTTGCTCATTGAAAGTGGAAAATATGCAACAGTGCATGGGAAACTTGTAAGATCTTGAAGAGGAAGAAGAGGAAGAAGAACAAGTGGCATTTTGGAAGGGTCATCAAACTTATGATCATATCTTTATCATCTGGCTTTACCATGGATTAGTTTCTCAGCAAAAGTAGACGAGCGTGTTTATCTTTCTTAGACCTGCAAGCAGCTGTTGATACAGTGCCAAGGCTTCAGTTGTGGAGAACACTAAAGAGATCTGGAATATCATTAGCGTTCCTGAGCAGAATTAAACTGTATATAGGAAAGTACAAGAGGTAGTAAGACTGACTGGAGGGGTATCTCAAGAATTTCCCATGAAAAAAGATGTGAAAAAAGGAGATTACTCTTCATCATCCTGATGGACCAGATTCTTCAACAGTGTAAGAGAAGGACAGCAAGGCAGAAAGCTGTGTATATTCAGTCGCACATATATGCGCATGATATTCTACTCATAGAAAAGAACTAGGAAGATTTGCAAATGGCGGCTGTTGAATGGGTAAGTGCATTAAGGGATCATGAGATGAGGGATCATTTTTCTAGAGAAGTGATTTTGAATGATAATGAACACAATGATGCGCCAATTGTAGTTACGTCATGGCTAATACACAGAACCGAGGATCATCAAGTGATAACCAAGACGAATAAAAAATATAATGAGGTACCTCATAATTAAGGGATCCTCACTAATGCAAATGACGCGTTTAGAGTTGGATGAGGCCTTTATAAATGTATTTCCAAACCTTGTGGAACTTTCATAAACGCGGTTGATTTAAAACGTGTTTTCATGACAAAGAGTACAATTTCATAGGTGAGAGACTCCTCTGAATACTGGTTATCTCCAACCTCCGGACCTATCAGTTTGTTTAATGAAAGAGAATTTATATCAGTTGTACCATGCTATTACCTTAAATTTGAATATATGAATCCAGAGGTTAGCCAAACTGCCAGAGGTTTTGAATAAACTATAAACCAAAATTAGAACCATCTTCATTACTATAAAGACTTGTTTCATAATGAAAACTTGAAAGCTTCGTCATCTAAAATATCGAATATGGAATAACCCAGCAACACATTCTTATTGTTGGAGCTGTCTAGTGGTAAAGAAAAAAAAAACAAAAAAACGAATAAGAATCAAAAATGACGTGTGCGATCAATGCCATCTTGATTGGCACGCAAATTGTTCAATCAAACAAGTGAGCGTGTATCACGAAGTGAATAGCGTATACAGAATTTGTTTCGCTAGCTTGCTTCTTTTTATTTATTTATATTTTTATAGGCAATTTGGAAATACTCTAATAAATCTGTTTCTATCTAAAGAATTTCGTTACTTGTAGTTCACTTTTGCATTATAAATTTGATGATTAGGTTCATAAATTTGTAAGGCTTTAAAAAATTCAAAATCTTTTTAGTTACGAACAATCAATCAAAAGGTTTAGTTGAAAATAGAATTTTGGTTCAGTGGAATTATTGTGGAAATTTTGTGGAATTAGAACAATTACAAATAAAATATAATAATCTCAAACAGTGTTACTATAATACAATGTTATTTTTTTTTTCAAAAAAGTGTTTCTTATCTATTAAACCTCGTATAATAAGAATCGAAAAATTGCGTGCCCATCGAATATTAAAATGTACCAATAGATTAATATCGATGTTAGCGCGACATGTGCGCATGATTCATATGAAATTACAAAAGCAATACAATTAATAAGATGTATTTATAATCCTACACTAATGACACAAAATTAATACGAATCTTATACATTTATAAAACTAAGTATAAGTGTACCCTGATGAACAATAAAAATTGATATATTACTTATGCATTTCCAGAGAATATATGAAACAATCTTATATTAAAGAAATAAAAATTATATTACTAATAGGGAAGAAAACGTGTATTACAATAATTCGAAATGATTGACTAATGAATAGAACATAATTTGATCATTAATATTATGATAAAATAATATTTTTTATTATAAAAATTTCCAAAAAAGGGTGATTTTATTTTTATCAATTGTTTCTAACCATCGATTACATTTATTAACCATCGATTGTTTTTCATCGATAACTTTTTTATTAATGTTGTAATAAAACGAATACTTCCTTACGTTTTTACATTTATTTATTCACTACCGGTTTCAGTTTCTTACCCTCGTCAGGCGAAACTGCAAAAGTATTACATTAATTTACACAGTATGAGAAATAAATTAAATTATGCTATATCTCAATTTATTGGTTTTTGTCCGTGTTGTATTTGATTTTGTTTGTCTCTATTTTGTTTGAATTATTATGTGAAATTATTCTACTTACTGTAATTAATTTATAAAATATTGCACGTTTTTTTATTGCACATTGTATGTTTTGTTATTATTAGTTATTGGTGTGTGTTGGTGTAATGAGTTTTTCTTCGTTTGTAGTTTTAGGTACTTTTTAGGTATTTAAATATTTGTGTATAAGGTAGTTCAATTTGATCGTTTCGTAATTTTTACATTTTCCACGTCAATAGCTTCGAGAAATATGAGTTTATACCCTCTTTGCTTCATGTAGTAGTTTTAATTTGTCCGTTGTACATCTGTTCGAATAGATGTAGTTCTATGTTCAATGTTTATTTGGTATTTATTTGTTCTCTGAATCTAGTCTTTATTGCTCGTCCTGTATCACCTACATACTTTGCATTACAGTCATTTGCGTACGCTATGGAATGTTATGTAGCTAAACATAGGATTAAAAACTCAAATACCTAAAAAGCACCTAAAACTGAAAAACGAAAAGAACGTGCGATATTTCGTAACCTAATTACAGTAAGTACAATAATAAATTCAAATAATAAATCAAACAAAATATAGACTAACAAGATCAACAAATGCTTGGTGTTAAGTCAATATAAAAGATTCGCTAGAAATTATTTTGTTCAAGGTTATGTGAAAACCGTGATTTGACCAATGACTATAAGGTCATTTCAGTGTAAAATGACGTCATAATGCGATACTAATGCACCAAGCAACACGAGCAATAACCAAGAAAATAAGCAATAGATTATAGTCAGTGACAGTGAGGTTGATATTATGGAACTGAGTGTGAATAGTATAATGATATATGGAGCAGAGGTATGGGCGATGGAAGAGAGAGAAAATGGAGAGAGTTCAAATTGAATATGTAAAAAGGATGCTGGGATTGGATACTAAGAATGGAATACTAAGAATGAGATAGTCATGTTGGAAAATATAAATACTGGATAAGCGAAGTGAAAAGAATTGTGAAGTTTGAGGAGAAGGTATGGAAGGATGATGTGAGAAGGTTTGTTAAGAAAGTATACAAGGAGGGAATGCAGAATGGGGGAAGTGATGGAATTGTGAATGAATTGATTAAATGTAGAAAACATGTGCTGAGGAAGATTGGGTGGTTGACGGATAGATGGTTTGAGAAGATGATTGGAGGTGGTGATTTTGTGAATGAAATAATGGAAAGGATGATGTGGAGAGGCAAGAGAGATATGGAAGAATAAATGAAAGTAGGTATAACACTAAGTATATGCGGATTAGGGTTGATGAGGGAATGGCTAAATATTTAGCATGAAAAAAAAAAGACTGATAGCAAGATTAAGATGTGGGAATGAGGAGGGTCGAAATAAATATTGGATGAAAGAGCAGAAAAGAATGTATAGGATATCTGGAAAAATAGAAGTAAATGGAATCATTGGATAAATGAGTGTGAAGGGATTGAATGGAGTGACAATGAAAAGGAATTGGGGGAAAACTGGAGGGTAAGTTTGGGAAAGGGTTTGGAAATTATCAAAAGAATTAGGTTTGAAATAAATAAAAAAAGGTAAAAGATATAAGAAGATATTGATGGAGGAAAAGGTGGATATGGATAGGGGGAAAGTAAGGGTATATATAAGAGGGGTAAGAGGGAATAGAGGGTAAAGGGATTGATGAAAGATGTATAGGTTCAGTAGGAAGAGGGAAAAACCTACTCTTCTCTTATGAGGGTGTGGACGAATTGAATTTATATTATATGTATGGAATGATGAATTATTAGATATTATTTTATTGTGTTAAAATTTAGGGGTTTTAGTGTTTGTTCATACATGTAATATGCCAATGAAGTTTTATTTTGAATTAAATAAATAATTAAATTATATTTAATTTAATTTACCTAAAACTGCAAACGAAAAGAACTCATTACATCACCACACACGGCATCTAGATAAATGCAGCTGGCTACTAATAATAACAAAAAAAATAATATGCAATAATCAAACGTGCAATATTTCATAACCCAATTACCCTAAGTACAATAATAATTTCACATAATAATTCAAACAAAATAGCCATTCAGGGTAAATTGACGTCATAATGCGGTACTAATTAAGCAATAAATTCTAGATGTAAACCTAACCTAACAAATACTGATATACCATAATTTCATTTATTTCTTGTACTGTGTAAATTAATGTAATAATTTTGCAGTTTCACCTGACTCGCCAGAAGTTGAAACCCACGAAACACGAGATTTAATCACGAAATATCAAATATTCAATTAAACATGCAACCGCCAGCAAAACGGAAAAGAAATTAATAAAAAGATTCAGGCGGCTCCATCTACCATATGATGAATGAATCGTTCGACGGTAGCAAACAGGTGGCCAAAACAAATCCTGATATATAAGTTGCCTATCTTAATAGATACGGAGAACAAGTACATATTAAAAATTATTTGCGTCTTTGAATAAGTGCCTGTTAGTTTAATTGGAAGAGCAATCCACCGGCAATCGAGAGGTCCGGGTTCGAGTCCCGGATGGAATAAATATTTTTTCGAAGTAATAAGAAATATTAATTTCATAATTTACTCTTGCCAGTGTGGAGGTTTAACTACGAAACATCAAATATTCAACTAAAATTAACGTTTTTTGCCAACATTTCACATAATTACAAAATAATTCAAAACTCAAAAACTACAACTCGTACACGCACTTTTTGGAAACGTTGTGAAATATTCTTTTCAATTGCCGCACAACTTTCCATATTGTCGGAAAAAAAATTGTCAATCCAAGCCATGGAAAGGACACATTCTCCAGTTTCACTCCATTTTCATCCTGTATATATTATTTCGAAATAACAACTACTAGCCTATTCCATGACCATATGCAGCACTAATCTGACGATCTATACGTTTTCATTGAGCCTAGATAAAGGTACAATAGATGGATCCTCCAAAATCATCATTTTTCAATCATCACCATTTTTCATTGAAATAGAAACTTACTAATACAGAGTACATTTATTATTTCAAATTTTAAAAATTAGGTCTGTAATAATTTGAAATATTAAACTGATCAATAACGAAATTACTGAATCTGTGGCGTGATAGTCGGTTATTAGGAAACCGTGGGAGCTATGACTAAGCACAAAAACGCTTATTATTCAGTCATTTTTAATGAGTACTCTGGTTTGTTACAATTTTAATAATTAATAATTTCAACATTTGAAACATCCGGAAGTTAGGTAAAAAATTCTTACATTTTTCTCTACAACTGGCCTACGTTTCGATTGTTATTTTTATCATCATCAGGGATCTTCAAATTTGATTAATAATTACTTTTTTAAATCTTTTTTTACAATATTTAATTCTATTGCTATCTATTGTTGAAGAAAAGTAGAGAAAATTCCACTTGCAGAGAATAGCTCCCGGAATTTTTATTTTTTATTATTGCATAAATATTGTCACAGAAAAATATATATCTTAATTATTAAATTCATATATACGTTTTTTTTTTGTTTATACACATAAAATCTTCTCATGCACGACTTGAATGAAACCCATATATGCATGACTAATAATATATAAAGCTATATATAATTCTAAAATAAACAAAACAACATGAGGAGACCATATTATACAATAAGTGCGAGAGTTCGAAAATAACAGATCAACTAATAAATGATCGGAAACATTAAATAATCATTAAAATATCATTTTGGATCCATCTCGTAATAATTATTTTAACCTTCGATATATTTATGTAAGTACTACCTTGTGTAGTTGATGATGATAATCACAATATAGTAGAATCCACATTATTTGATTCGTCAAAACATTTACTCAGCTGACATGTTCTAACAGAAAAAGTAGACAGTCTCTGTTGAATCAAATCACGAATTGAGCTCGGTTAAGCCATTCCCCTAAATCCGTACCTGATTAGTGCTAAAAATGACATTTAAAGAAATGTGTCAATGCACGTAATATATTAATGTTGTCGTGCAGAATGGTCAAAGTACGCCCTTTCCGAATGCCAATAGCTGTGCGTTTCTATCCTAATCGATTATTACGCTAAGGGAATTTAATATCGCATTATTATAAATTAAACTTTATGTTTCTAGTATGTGATGGATCGAGTGGTGGACTCGTCCAAGAATCTTTAAATTAAATGCAGCTGTAAGCCATTTTATAATTAAGCGTACAAAAAGCTTACAACAAAATTTTCATTTATTTATAATAAATGAAAATTTACGATTCGAATAGTCGAACTTTAATTGTATATCAAAAAAAATCTAGCGTGTTCAAATATATAGTATCTCTATGAAACACTTCTAAAATCACAAAGTAATTTATACCATAATAGACTTAAATGTCGAAAATTATTTTAATCTATCATGTTTTTGTTAACCATTTTTTCTATATAGAAATATTGAAGAGGTATACAAACAGTAGCTGTTTTCTTAGTAAAACAGTAGTTATCACACACGTTCATATATATATATATATATATATATATATATATATATAAACAAAAGCACCACACACGTCAAGTTTGTGTAGCATGCACGGTTCATTAAATAATATAAATCCGTATAATTGGCAACCAATTATAGTGCGCACGGTGCTTTATTATTATTTTTCTTATAAAAGCGCCGTAAAGGCCGTACCGCCACACGTTTTATTTTATACAACTAGTTATTAATCAAGAACTATATTTGAAGATATTTACGTTACGTTTATGATGGGTGATGTACCTAAAAATTTCGGGGCCTAGTTCAAATGTGGTCCTAGCGCAAAAGGGGTCGAGATAAGTTGCGTCCCAATGTTAGTTAAAACAGCTAATAGGCATGTTTTTTTGCGTCCGAGAGCGTTTTAGTTGCGTACGTAAATTGCGTTCAGTGTACCTATATTTTATGTGTGAGTTGTCTATTTGCAAGACAATTACCATTATCCTTGTCGTCTAGATGGACATCCTTGGATGGAAATCTAAAAATGGAAGTGAAAAGTGTAAAAATCTTTTACATTTTTCACGTCATGTAGTAATTTAATTTGGTCTCGGGCTATAAGACATGTGGCACCGTTCTGTTGAAGTCACATGTCGTTCACATCCATATATTACCATTTAGGTACGAAAAGCTGAACTATCATGTCGCGATAGCAAACACCATTAACTGCTATTGCCATTTCCAGCCGCATCTTCGAAAAAGAATGGCCTGATGATGTTTCCAATCCAAAATGCGCACCAAACAGTGACACCTTTCTCAATAATCACTTGCGGATTTTCTGCACCTCGAATGCGACAATTTTGTCGATTAACGAAGCCATGAAGATAAAAATGAGCCTCATCCTGAAGATGATTTTGTCCGAAAATTAAGCATCCATTTGTTGCGGCTCATAATTCGTTGTGTGGCCAGTGGGCTTCAGTCCTTGATGAAGATGGAAATCTTTTGTGCAAATATACTGTAGAAAGCTTCTCCAAATACCCAAATCTTGACTACGGTGCCGAATTGATGTTCTTGGACTTTCAACAACACTCTCACGAACTGCTTGAATATTTTCCGTTGAAGGAGGGACATCGTGTATAAGATTATTAATTGATCCAGTTTCCTTGAATTTTTAAATTAATCTTTTCACAGTTAATGATGTTAAATCACTATTTCGACCATATTTTGTACGAAAATTACGAACTGTAGGTGCCATACCTTCATATTTTTAAAAATATTGCTCAACAATGAAAATGCACTCCATTTTTAATAATCCTGAACTGTTAGCAGTCAGGCTGTTTTTTTTCTCTTCTTGTTGGAAATCGCACAAATGGCGCTAAATTTAAATCTTGCATTAATTTTGGGACAGCCTTTATGTTAGCCTTAATCTGGGTTTGGGGTTTGAAATTATGTACTTCATTATTAGGGGAAACATTTAACATGGAAAAGTAACAACTGAAAATCTGATTTCTAGATCTAAACTTGTATACTCATAATATTTAAAATCTAAGAAAGAGAGGTGCAAGTTTGTAATTTTATTAAGACGAGTAACTTAGAATACGATTAATTGTACTTTGATCATACGAAAGAAGATCTAGTTGTATTTACGTAACGTTATTTACGCACAATGTGTGCCTAGATTAGAAATACAAAGCATAAAACAAAAAGCTACATAGGTTTCCTACTATTATAAAATCACTCAGCAAAACACATCAAGTCACCTGCGCCTATAATACTTAATAAAACAATTGCAAAAGTTTATAGCGACCAATGAAAGACATGTTTCGACTTAAGAAATAATACATTAAACAATACAAAGTTACTTACGCACGCCCCTTTAGCGAGAAAACAAATGCATAGCAGCGATAACGCGTCATTTGTTTTTATTATCAGGTTTTTGTTTTCTCCTCTGATGATGATGATCATCATCATTATTATCAAGGCCCGGTTGTCGTAAATATTATCAAGAAATGTTGAATGTAATGTATCACAGGTGTGCCTCAGTAAATGGACATACCGCATATACCTATTTTACAGATAATTTAAGTTATTTTAAATTTATTGTCAGAGCGATTAGGATTGGTGAGGTTATACCCGTGTAGCACGTCAGTTACTCTTACTTATTATTCTGTTGGTATAAATTGCGTTTATTTTACGAGTTGCAATATGTTCTTAAGTTTACTAGTGTTTACTATAATGACTGTGGTCAATGATGCCTAAGCTTGGGTTCTTATACCTTTACACGATACGAATGTTCATATCCAATTACGAATGTTCATGTTCATATCCAATTAGATTGTTAATTTTTTTGATTTGTTAAAGATCAATGATCTTTAAAACCTAACAAAAATAATACAGATTTATTGTCATCAGTTGCTAAATATCCTTGAAACGTATTTATAAAACAATTTAGAAACCTGTTAAAATATTAGGGAATTCTAGAGATTATAAACAGTTGTTAAAGATTGGTGGTACATATAATCAACATTGTTAGGAATAGTCTAGGAATATTATAAGAATATTATAGGAATGTTATAGGAAAAGAAACTGCTGAAGTATAAAATATATAAATGAGTGAAATAATTTTAAACAATTCTTATAAATCTTGAACAGTATGATTGCTCAATCAACACTGAACATGAAAATATCACAAACAATTCAGTAATTAAATTTCTTTGAAGATATTTTATATTTTTTTGTCATAATTCATATTATAGGGTATTCCGTTTAGAGATCCCTCGTATAATTTAAATTTTTATCAATAAAAAGTTAGTTCGTTATAATGCATGTATTAAATTAGAATATGTTGGTATTAGCAAGGAAAATAAGTCAATTATTTTTGCTTCATATGTAATAGATACTTTGTAGGTCACGTTTAATTACAAAACAAAACTTGTTCATATTATATGTAAAATGTAGCTTACTATTGCAAGGTGAACAATGTAACAAGTTCAATGAGTTTATTTATCTTTGCGTGCATTGCTAATATTAATTACAAGCCATTGTTTTGTATATGCCAAATTGAAAACAGATGTTTTAGAAATCTTTGAATCTTTTTTGTATTCATTTGTTGTTGATTTAAATATTTATTTTATTTAAATTAATTAATTATTTTTAATATTTTTCAAATGATATTTTTAAGACATTTGAGTCTTACAAAGCCGCTTCATGTAACAAATAAATTGAAAGTAATCAATTCATCGATTCAATTCAAGAACTACATAAAAAAAACAAATTAAGTTTTTTTAATTTAACTGGTGATAAATAAAATCAAATCTAATTCGAAAGTTTCACGATAATTGTACAATGGTTGAGGAAGAAGAAGGAAATAATAGAAGTGTTACGAAATGTGAGAAAAAGATAAAGCACATAGAAAGAGTATGATAAGACCAAAGATGATAGGAGATGTAAAGAGAGGAATGAAAGGTCAGAGAGGCGAATGATTAACAATTTAAAAAAGGAGAATAAAATGTGAAGTTTATTGGGAGAAGGAAGAGAGAGATGTACGATAACTGAGAATATGGCAACGAAATTCCAATAGGAATGTAAGTGAGAGAGAAAATGGACATAGTTATAGTATGGAACAGGAACCTAACCAGATGAGTATAGATGAAGGTGAGGAAGATGATAAGAATGTAGAACTTAGAGAAGAAATAAAAAATATGAAAAACGGACATGCGCCTGACAGGTTAACTGTTGAAGTCTGAAGTGTGCGGTTGTTTAATTAAGTGCCGATTAAAAGCTCTAATTAGAAGTCTGAATGGGATGAGTAAAGAAAAGGATGAAATATCGAATGAATGGAAACAAGAGGAACTATTACTAGTGTATAAGCGAGGTGATAGTTGGATCCAGAAATGTATAGGGAAGACAGTAATGACGTATAGATTGTTTGTGAGAATAGGAGGCGAATGAGAGGGAGGTGAAGGAAAAGGAAGTGCTATCGGCTACGCAGACTATGTTTATTAGAGGCTAGGGGACAATGGATAACATAGTAACTAAATTATATGATGATACAACAGGAGATTTGTGAAGGGAGGTAGTTGTATATGTTGTTTATAAACTTGAAGTCTGCATTCGATAAAATAATTAATACCACATTTGTGTGAATTTTCTTTTTGTCATAAAATGGCATTTTTGGGCTAACAGTGTTTTAACCAGTGCAGGATTTACGTATAAGCTACACAAGCTATAGCTTAGGGCCCCCACTTTCTTGGGTGGCCCAAAAAAATTGTCCGAGTGAGCAATTGTCATATATACTAAAATATACTGCAGCATTTTAAGTTAAAGATTTATTATTTCATTATCTATATACTTAATCCTATTTCAGTTTAACCCTCTAGGTATCCAAAAATCATATTTGGCACTGACATATGATATCTGGACTTATAAAGGGCTTCATATCTCAAATAGCTTAGGGCGTTATCAAGTCTAAATCCGGCTTTGGTTTTAACAATAGCATATGTCAAATTTGGCAAAGACTGTAATCTCACATTTCAGTAGCGCCATCTAATGGTCCGATTTTCAACATGAAGATATATTAAATCCATTGTATGCATTAGCCTTAGCAACACCATCTATCGACACTTCTAGTAGGGTGATAGGAAGTAACAGCTAGTAATTAGGCATTGTATATCCATCAACATGTCGCGTAGGTAGACGGTTAGTTCCCATGTGTTAATTATTTCTAAAAGTTTCATCGAATGGAATTTATTATTAAATTGTTAAAGATTTTGTGATCTTTATTTCACTGCATACATCATTTAATAAACGCTATTAAATTTTTTACGCAAATTTGTTAACAATGGGACAATGTTGAATAAACACTAAAAGAAATCTTGACCTATCATAAGGAAAACACGTCTAAGACATTTTCATTCCATTCCAATATTCCCGTCAATGGAAAATACGTGAGCAAAATGATGATACCAAAAGAAAAAAAAACGGGAAGAGCGGGTGGTATACGTTTATCGAAATCGCTTTTCATTGATGACAAGACCCTTACAAGAAAAACAACCGTCCCTAGCACTTAAAAAGACAGGAAGGAACAGAGGATCAATCGATTGCCGATGGAGTCGTAAAAATAAGAAGGCGGAAAAAAAGATTCAACACATCATAATTAGGGTTACCAATTATTCTGCAAAAAATCTATTAATATGTTTATATTCAAAAAATTTTGAAAGATATTCTTCAAATAGCAATGCGGTATAATTTTAATAAAAAAAATATGTAAAAGGTTACAAGAAAAAAAACATCCTATTGTTTCTTAGTGGACTTAGTAAATTATTATTCAACATAAATTTAATCTTTTTTCTCTAAATCAAGATTGGCCGAATATATTAAATTTATTTAGGGAAAAAAAAATAGTTTCAAGGCATATGTTCCAAAATTGTAAATTTCTTTCGTAATCGCTGGATATTGGTACAGAAAATTGTTAGCAAGTTTTAAAGATTGAATAAGTAGTTGATAACCTTAGGTAGATGAAGAATGTAAGGAAAAACTTTTTCACCCCTCAATAACATGACGGAAAATCTTTTTTTAGTATTCTTTGCGGTCTGTGTTCGGAAACGGTTTGGGAAGTGATCTGAAATGAATCACAGATCGTTTGAAAAGGGGAAAAAAAACGTAAATGCTAGGATTTGCATGAGTAAGAAAGAAACAAATATATATATGTACATAGCTCTCAATGAAACTATTTACAGTAATACTGCACAAAAATATTTAAATTAAATATATATAATTGATTGATTCGGTATTTCTGTTGTGCAGATTCGTTTTTTAAAAATATAAATAAAATGCACTTTTTGAAAACAAATTTATTTATTTTTGACATTTTTGACATGTTTCGCCAGTGGCATCTTCAGAATATGGTTATAAATTAGTTTATAAAAGTGCATTCTATTTATATTTCTAAATTTAAATTAAAT
>WYDF02314985.1:0-14756 GCA_009867245.2 Adranes taylori
CTTCATATATATTTTGGTGAATATTAGCTGAATATTTTTGATGATCATCAATATGGTTTCATTAGAGTAAGAAAAACTTACTCTAATCTTATCAGCTTTCAAATTTTAAGTGTGCGTATAGCTGAATTAGTTTTCTAGGTCACATTTATAATGCTTTATTATTTACGTTTAAATTTGTGTGAGCCTTCATGTTTACGAACGAATGTTTTATTATACTTAATAATTTTGTATACTTATTTCCTCTGTGTTAATTTTCTTTTTAATCTAATGATGACACAGTTGTAGTGTCGAAACGCGTCACGCTTATTATTTATTCCTCTTTTGAATGAAACATTATTTTAAAGTAGGAGCACTGTTGTTTCCTTAATTAAACAATTACTCCAAAGCATTTGAATGTGTTATTTATTATTTTGTAAAACATTTAGCTTTACAAAAAAATTATTTATACTTTTTTTTTACATTTCAAAATATGTAGGATGGCCTTCGTATTAAAAGGTATTTTCTTCCTGATGAAGTTGGAGTAACAACTAATCAAAGAGAATTTAGTAATTATATAACAGAATGTAGCGCTACGAAAATACGATATATCAAACCTACGATGGGCGTATTGTGACTCTAATCTAATTTAATTATTATTTAATTAACATCATTCCAATACTGCCGGATACATTCTGGTAACTTAGCGATATGTATTTAACAGATTTAAACAAAGATACATTTAGAAAATTTGCTATAATTAGAAAATTAGATTGATTTGAATTTGAATGGGAAATCAGCGGCAACGGTAGCCAAGAAAGTGTTTTAAAAGATGGGTTTATATCATACATGTTATATCATACAAGATATGGAAAAGTAACTTTTTTTATGATTGTGAATGACTTTCTTCAGCTGAAGTAGATTTACATTTACAATTTTGAAATATCAGTAACGCCATCAATAATAATAGTTGTGTAATAAAAATAACGGAACAAACAAAATGTGTTCAATAAAACTTTTATACTTAAATTATATTGCCTTACTTTTAGGGATAAATGTTTTTCTCTAGATTACATACAAGTACAGCGCGCATTATGATATTTTATATTAAATTAATTGAATATTAATTAAATATACTCCTGAATCCAATGAACTAATAAGTTGAACCTTCATTTGAATATCATATAAAGCATTATATTTAATTTTTACATTTTATGGGTTTAAAGCAGTTTCCCAACCTTTTCACTCTTATGGAACCCTTGTGACAATATTCAAGAACTAGGGAACCCCAGCATACATGTAACAATATTTTTTTTATAATTCTTTTATTAACGATCATTAATAGCAATAAAAAATTACTATCATTTTAGTGGTTTATAATGAAACAAAAAAAAATCTAATTAATTGATATATTTTTAAATATAATTAGGTATAGATAAATAATAAATTTCTTTCATTAACAAACACGGATTTCAGCTTCTACAGAAAAGCAGATGATTTCTATCCTTACTGTCAATACTTGTTTAACGAGTAAAAGCTATTTTACACATGTGCGATGTTGAAAACTGCAGATTTTTTGCATTAATTGTTTTCCTATGAATTGTTGGATACACACTTTCTACGGGAATCCAAAATTTGTCCAAAATCATCTCATTAAATCTCATTTTCAATGAACCATCTGGCTAGAAGTCACAAAGTTCTTCTTCTTCTTTTAAATTTAGGTTCTGAGGATGAACGGAATTGTGAGAGAATGCATTCCTCATCCAATCGTATAGTTTTGTTGATAGGGATCGAAAATAATAATCACTTTTCTTGGGCAGCTCCTGTAGGCGGGATACATAAAACTTGAGATTTGTTGGTGTCTCTCTCCACTTTTTAGTCCTCCAGTAATTCAAACCTATCAAGGTTATGTATTCAAAATGTTAATAATTTTACAGACTTCATTTTATATCCGGAGAGAAAAAGTTTTAAAACGAATATGTTCGTATGTTATGGAAAAATGATTTCAACTTCCAATTGTGAAATTATCCAATTTGGCTAAGCAACAAATGATTAAACTTCCACAAAAATTTATATGTAGTTTTTACGGCACAATGTAACAATTAGCATATTATTGATTGTCTCTTTAATATTGTTAATGTTCATATATATTTTTAAATAGTACTTCTTATCTGTCAATCTTGAATAAGGAAGCCAAGTAGCTCTGAAATGCCGGATAACATTCCATAATCTATGATTTGAAAATAAAATTTACTTTGTAGGTGGATCACTTTGTTTCAATTCAATATAGTGAATACTTCAAATTACGACTGTATATCAAAATTCCCTTTTGCAACATGATCTTTTCGTAAGTTTAATTTTCTTTCAAATCCAAGAATCTTTGACACTTGGAAGTTAGTATACTTTTTCCGTCATCTTGCAGTAACTTATTTAGTGGATTTAGTAAAATTGTGTTGTGTGGTCAAAAACTGTATTTAAAATCTCTTGAACCACCAGTGTTGGGTGAACTGGCTTTATATCGTCATCAAATACCTTTTCTGGTTCATTACCAAGAGAGTTTGATATCAACAGTGTGTGGAATCTATGTATAAAAGTCTTTGGAAAATTGATGTTTTTTTTTATTTTACAAGAGTCAAAAGCCTTTTATGAAACTAACGATGGACGTAGCATCATCCGTACAAATGCCAATACAATTCTTCCCAGGTAGATCTTTCTTCCAGACATGCAAATAAAATGTGAAATATATGTATTCCTCTGCTTGTCTCAAGTAATTCTGTACAGCTGAGGAAGTTTTCTTGAATTCCTGCGTCGTTAACAAATCTTATAAATGCTATAACATAACATTTGTTAGTTACATCTGTTGAGTGGTCCAATTGAAAAATTGCCATTTTTCAGTTCATACTGCAAGCTTTTCTGCATACTGCAATCATACAAAAGCTTTTCAACTCCGTTGACATATCATTGATTCGTCGCCTTACTGTATTGTTCGAAAGTGGAATATTTTCAATTTTCCTTACTACATCTTCTCCCAACATTTTAGTTTTAAAATAATCAACTTTATTTTTTATATTAGTATGATATGTCGTGGAATGTCTGTTCAATTTTGTTGGAGCTCTATTTAAAATTTTTTTACACAATGGAAGAGGACATTCTGGATCACGAGTTCATGTAAACCCCATTGATAAATAACTTGCATTGTAACTACGAACCTCTTTTGCATTTCTTTCTTTACCAAACTTTTGAAATTTTTTTATGAGATTCGAAATCTTCATCACTAGTCTCTTCAGAATTATCTGGATTGTTTGTCTTCAAGTATCACCACATTTTAAGCGTTAAAATCTATGGAAGAAATAATGTTTGAAAATGAGAAACAAAACCGAATAAGATTAATAACTTAGTGAAATAAAAAATACGTATTAGCACTCGTGTTTAACCATGGCTGAGCTAGATCAGCTGCCGCTTACCGAGGCTAACCCATTTTCCCATCGTACAACACTAAAAAAAGTCCTTTTCACCAGCAGCGCTACCTAAGTTTGCGGGTCCCATTATATTTGACTGGGAAATATTTACTTTTGGTATGTTTAACCGATATTTAATCGACTGAGTCCGATAGGCACCAGTTATTGCTAAGAGTCCGACTCGTACTTTCTGTAGCAGACCCTTTGTCTTACCGACATCAACTTCTGTCGCTCATACTGGCGCCGCATACAACAACGTTGACTGCACTACCAAGGACAAGAGCTTCCTTTTTGCAGAGCTGGGTCTTCCGACTCTCGGCATAAGTCGCGATATGGCTGATACTAGTTAGGTCATTGTTTCCGCCACTGCCTTTATGTGATCACTGGACTGGATCGAGAACAGCGCCGACGTATTTCACTTTTCGTTTGAATCTAACCGCATGATACTCGACAAAGAGTGTAGGTATTTCTATTTTCCTCCGGCCAACTAACAAAGTGGCTTTGGTTTTTTCCGGAGCCAGACTTAATGAGTTTGCTTTCATCATATCGCTTTCAGGAAAGATCCATTGGTAGGAAAGATCCCTTGGCATCTTTCCTTAATTGTCTCTGAAGTTTTCCCCGTGCTGGCATAAACTTGCGTCACATATTTTACGTCACATATTTTGGGTGTCCACCAGTAAACCGGCCTCAAGCCTTTCTTTTCTCTACGTCGTGGCAGGGATCTGTCACTGGACCTGCTTACAGCTTCAGTTATTAGTGCAGCGAAGAATGCCCTTCTCTGTAGCTGGTGGATAGCCCAGCCTTTGGTTTTCTGTGGTTGCGGAATTTTGTCGATGTACTCCCTTTCAGACTAATTCCATACCCGATATAATTGTGATTGCAGCCAGTTTCTTCATCTAAAACTTTCCAGTCCTTTATTCACGCTGTTGTTGCCTGCGTAGCAAAAGTGATATCTGTTATTGAATTGCTGGTGCCCCTGCAAAACGTAGGAGAGTTTCCTATGTTACATACGACAAAACCGAGGCTTTTCGCTATTTCTAGGAGATCTCTGCGTGAGTGAGTTCCAAGCTAGAGATTTGGTGTTAAAGTTGCCCGCTAGGATAATTTCACCTCTTATTGTTTCTTCAATGACTTCGGAGGCCCTAAGGAAAACGTCGAATGTTGCGTTCGGAGATATATAGATGCTCATGAAATTAATGTGCTGTATTCTATATATTGACATGCCTAACTCAATTGTTTAATTTTGAATTCTTAATTTTGAACACAGTCACACCCGCTTCACCCACCGAAGTTACCCGAGTAGAGTACCGAATCAGGAAAAAAATGTTTTCCCTTTTATGACGGACATGTTATATTCCTCTTTCTTGCGGAGCCCTTAAGGCTGTTTTGCAGAACGCTTGGGTTCCGAGGCACCCTGGTTTAAAGAACTTGTGTCATCTCATGTGAATTTCGTTACTAGATAGATACTGAGTTCCTCTAAAGAAACTCCTTGTTATGCATATAGCGTATATTATGTATTTTGCCAAGTATTGTCTATGGAGTCAGTATAATGTATTCTTTTTTTTTTAATATTATACATGGTAGTCTAAAAACCAATGGCCAATTATAAGACTTTTGGCTCCTCGTCGAGAGTGAATGTCTGGAATGAACCGGAGATTATGTCATTATATTTTTCAGATGGTATTCTACTAACGAACATAACATTTTTTATTGGCCGCGTGTGTTCTCATTAATGGTTTATATCATTTTGGCAACATTATATAACAGGATAATAAGGCTTTTTCCAGCAGTAGCAAAATTAAGAAAAACTGGATTACAGTAAGAGTTTGATTACCCCGTGCGACAGTAGGCATAAACTAATTTCATAGTCGAGGCTGATTCCAAACACTTGGTCCATCCTCTACTTGTCGAATAGCTGTTAAAACTGTGTGATAAATGTGATATGCTTATATTTTCTAAACATCTTATCAAGAAATAATTTGAGAATGATCGGTTTAGAAATACAATTTCTTTTGCTCGCACGTGCCGGCTATTAATGTTGACGTTATACTTCAAATTATATCAAATGAAGATTCAAAATTTCAGTATTTCTAATTTTATGGAACTTTCTGCTTTTCTAGATAACATAATGTAGAACAAATTTATGCTTATTAATGCTTAAATATAAAGTGATTATTAATCAAAATTTTATTGTATAAAAAAAACTTTAAAACAATGTCACTGCATATAAATTAAATAATTTATTGAACGGATAACACACATAGTGATAACACATAAATTGAGTGCTTAGTAAAAGTATAAATTCCATCAAACTAAATGTTACCTTGGCTCATAAAAGATTTAATATGTGTGAAATGGATTCCCTTCAACGTCTGATGCGTAAACCAATTTTGGGCACTGGAAGTGAAACTGGCGTTACACTTGTTGGTAATACACCAATTTCATCAATCACAACAGCAAATGAAAATGATAGCACTAATGGATCTAATCAAAGACGTGCTTTGGTGCATGCTAGTCTTGCCGCTGCAGCGGCGGCAGTAAATGGTGGCAGGCGTGGCAGACATTTAACTGGAACATTTTGTTTAACTGGTGATACAATGGAAGGAATTATACAATGTTTAGTGTTCCTAAAGGCATTCTCGGTGAGTTTTTTTTACTATTATAAGTAAATATGAGTATATGTAAAAGGGTTTACAACACTTTTGATTATAAATTAAATTATAAATATCATAAATTTGATTATAAATATTACCTTTTTTTCAAAATTTTTATTACATTACTATCTTCAATGTTCACTTTGCTTAATGTTCACTTGTTCACTTTGCCAAAATGTTTTAAGTAATTTATTTCGGTGGGTTATAGTGAACTTTTATTTTGTATAAAAAGGGCTTAAAACGCATATAAGACTGCTGACGTATACGTATTGTGTTACATTGTTTCTGGGGAAACGAAAGTTTATTTTGACTGCATGATAAGATTTTGATAATCCATCAGTTGTATGTACTTATTTTTTAAAGCAACCACGCGTTAACGAATCATACCATTCAGAGGAAGAAAGAGGGTCGCATACAGAGAGAATAAGAGAGATGAGAGATTGTATGCTGTGAGTGTATGCTGCATCAGATATAAAAAGAAGTAGAGGAACAAACGGAGTGATAAGAAAGAGGGACTCTGGAAGTACATCGCATATCATACGTTATCTTGCGTTGAAAGCTTGCATTACCTGCTTTTAAAACAGGCATACCAGTTACATAAATACTTAGGACCTATAAAACAACATGTTGGATATAGGTCACGGTATTGCCAATGCGAAAGATGGTCTAGATAAAATAAATATAAGAAGAATAAAACAACCTGAAATATGCATGATAACCAGAAGTGCAATGACGGTCGCCATATTGGATTTCCGTATTGGATCTTCTTCTACACGTCAGCGTGTAGAGGAAGAGTACGTATAGAACGAGTTGAGTCAAGCTCATTATTTCCCAGCCCAAAATTCAAATCGGTATGTTCCCCTAATTCAGCATATTGATTTTGCTGCTAGCCACATTTCAATATTTTTAACAGATTTTTACAAAAAATAGGGGACATTCCGATTCATTTTTGGACATCCCTGTACATTTTTGGACATCCCTATGTATTTTAGGACATACCTGTACATTTTTGGTCATCCCTGTACATTTTTGGACATGCCTGTACATTTTTGCACATCCCTTTACATTTTTGGAGATCTCTGTAGCATCTCAGCACTCTTACCAAAATTCAAAATTCGGACAAAAAACCCTTTCGCACAACCCTAACGTATATCAAACGCAAATGCGTGCAACTATTTATGATAGACCCCATACATGAATGCATGAAGAACGAGTTGAGTTAAGGCCATGGCGTATGCTGTCATTCGCCATCTTCGATATCAAACGCAAGTGCATGCCACAAATGATAGCTGTCAATGATTTGTCAAATTAACTCATTTTTATGAGAAGTAGAGGAACTAGTTCCCTAAGAGTATTTTGTAACTTCCGTATATTTTTTAATCCATTTATTTTTCTATACCACACCTCATAGGACGTAGTAAATTTTCAGAATCTAGGGACTTTTTGGTTTAAATCTAGTAACTGTCAAATCTAGTAACATTTGGGACAGGATTGAGCCTCCATGCACGTTCCACTTGCTTTTGAGCCAGACTACGAGCGTTTTTTTGCATTTGGGCCGGTGGTTATCTTGGATTTACGCAATATTACCGAAAACAACCACATGGCGCCATCTAGCGATGAATTTACAATGCATTATACAGCGGAAATCTGCAAAAATGCAGGAAGCTACCAAATTTAGGTAATCAACAACACACATAGTGTTCGTTGCCGAGCATTCACGTTCGTGTGTAGAACCATAGTTTAGATATGCCGTGAGATGTTCGCATTCGTAAGCAATAACATGGTATCGATATTTCGCGATATTTCGCGAGATGTTCGCGTTCGTGGAGGTTCGTGATCTGTAGCGCCCCGTTTTACACTATGTCACTGTAAAACACTGTAAAAACGGTTCATAATATTCTAGATGATATAATCAATATATTTTCCCTTCTCTTACCTTCCCTTTTTACCCCTTTTCTCCGTTTAACCCCACTTATCTCTATTTATCCCTACTTATCCTTATTACCCTACTCATCACTATTATCCCAACTCACACCTAATACCCTTACTCACCCCTAGTATCGGAACTCACCCCTATTCTTCAAACACACCCCTATTCTCCAAACACACCCCTATTATTAAAACTCACCCCTGCTTTCTCCCATTACCTCACTTTCTTCCCCACCTTCCCTCACATTCCCCTTACCTACCATCCTATTATCTTCCTCTACTACTTCCCACGCTATTCTCATTCCAGCCGTCCCGTTCACTTGGCGGGTGTTTGGACGCGTGTGTTGAATCATCTGTCTGACTGTACTATTCTTGATCCCTAATAATTTTCAATTGATGATATTTAAAAAAAAAATCTGCATTTTTGCTAAATTTCTGACTAAATATAAAATCGTTGGTTGTTTTTTAGTAAAGATTTATAAGATTCATAACAACCGGCGACTTACTATTTGACGAAAAATTAAACATCTATAACGGTAATGGCTAATTGATTATAGTTTTATGTTTTAGTTCTAGACTCTTATCTTATTGACAAAATGTAATAAGCCCCACAGTGGGGCTTACACATATAGGAAATAAACAAAACGCACAGGGAGCCGTTTTGTAATTTTTTTGTTAACTTTGCTTTAGCAGATTCAAATAATGAAACAAAAGTATCTGAAGATTCTTTATAAAAAGGTTTATCTCTATTTATGCTGTAGCATTGAATACAACCATGATAAAAACATCCCATAAATTGAAACACTTGATTGGACTCTTCGCAATATCCATCAACTCGTATTCCACTAAGTTTTATTTCTTTTCCTTTCGCTGCATGATGGATTGTTATATTTCTATTATTTTCTTCGTAAATAAGCCATTTAATTGCTCCTCTTCATTGCTTATCTCGCCACCGATATCCATTTCTTGGTATTATACCTATAGTGTCTGGCTTTAAATAATTTCTTCTGTATACTTTATTACATGCAGAAGCAATCAATCGTGCATGCTTCTATAAATGGACAAACATTACATTCAGTTAAAAACATTTGACTACTTTAAGCACGCGGCCATTTATATATTCACATCACTCGTACAATACTCGACAATTTCAGTTTTAAAGTTAAATTCGTCATTTTCATGTTGTGCATGCCATTTTAAAAAAAATCTGTCTTCTTCGTTCATACTATCGCAATCATAAAATTCTTTAATGAATTAAAGGTGCTAATTAGAAAATGATGTGTAATATATATGAGAGAACAAGTTAGAAAAATTACCGATGACCCGCGGATGGGTGGCCATTTCTGCTATCAGGTATCAAGCTTTATTAACACCCATTTTTTACAGAATGTTATTGTATGTGTGTAAGTGAATACACACTAACTCTGTTCTGAACCTATCTCATCGGTTATAAATTATTATATTAAATATTTTATATATGTTACACCATTGATGGTTGACGTATGCGATGTGTTTTTAATTAAATTGAAATAATTCCTAAACTAGATCTTATTTAACGATTCGCTTCTACAATATCTTTCCAACAACTGAAATGCTATTTTTGGACTAATTAACACCTCTTACAAATCATGATGAGCCTTGTGTTTATATCAATCAAGCAGTAACACAATCTTCATGTATATAAATCGTGTAGCACGTAACTAATACTGGGATGAGCTTTAAAGGGCGTTAAAGAACTTTGATTGTTAAAGTCCCCTTTATATTAATATCACTGCAGAAGTAACTTTCGCCATCTTTAAGATGATCCGGCGCTTCTCAGAAAAAAATCCCAAAAGCAAGTATTACACGGGATGTACTTTGATTGTTGAAAGTCCCTCGCTTGATTGGTATAAACACAAGGCTCATCATGATTTTTAAGAGGTGTTAATATGTCCAAAAATAGCATTTCAGTTGTTGGAATGATATTGTAGAAGCGAATCGTTAAATTATATCTAGTTTAGGAATTATTTCAAATTAATTAAAAACACATCGTATACGTCGACCATCAATGTTGTAACATATATAGAAGATTTAATATAATAATTTATAACCGATGAGATACGTTCAGAACAGAGTTAGTGTGTATTCACTTACACACATACAATAACGTTCTGTAAAAAATGGGTGTTGATGAAGCTTGACACCTGATAGGAGAAATGGCCATCCACCCGCGGTAATTTTTTCTAACTTGTTCTCTCATATATGTTACACATCATTTTCTAATTAACACCTTTCATTCATTAAAAATTCGTATTACTTGAGTTAGTAAACACTATATAATCTTCATGTATAAAATTCTTTACTTCGCAAAACACCAATATAATTTTCGTTTTGTATTTTGTTGGATAAATGCGGAAAGTAACCTTTTTTGAATTCATCTGGCAGATCGAGTGCTTGGGAAATAATTTAGCGAGTCAATAAACTTTACATAGTACAATTCCATTAATAAGATCTTGGTTCGACGCATAATCAACTGTGGTTTTATATCTGTTTCTTTCAATACATATTGTAATAAGAACTGATGGTCGTATGCTTGACCGTTATGTGCAATAATAACAACTCGCTTAAATAGTTTGCGCATATTCAAAATATAGTACATGAAGCGTTCAACACAATTTATCTGTTAATAGCGTTTGAAGTCTGACTCCGCATTTCAGACAAAGCTTGACATCTTCAGAGATTTCAATGCATTTATCACATCTCTGCGCAAAAACGCAAAGGTTTGCAAAGTACGCAAAGAAACAAAGACAAGATTAGTGAAAGTTATATTTTCTATCGCAAGCTACGGGTGATACTTATGAAATGGTACGAATTTCTTAAATGGTACGAAAATTGATCAACGAGTTCTTCTCACTATATAAAGACAAATACTGAATTTTTTTGCTCATCTGGTTAGAAGAGATAGGATAGAAAACAAATCGACACCAGGATATTTCTCAGTTCGATTTATTGTTTATATGAAAAGCCTGACTTATCTGTTATCACCCGAAGTATCGAGAAAAATGCCGACGTTATGAGACGAACTGCTACTTCAATGATGATAATTTATTCTGTACATGGAGTTACAGTATTAATTTTTCTAAGATTTTAAATCTAAGATTTTTAATTTTTGTTTGTTGTTGGGCCAAAAAATTTTTATTTCT
Organism: Adranes taylori; assembly: GCA_009867245.2. Classification (NCBI taxonomy): domain Eukaryota; kingdom Metazoa; phylum Arthropoda; class Insecta; order Coleoptera; family Staphylinidae; genus Adranes; species Adranes taylori. The sequence continues at coordinate 11,200 of WYDF02314985.1, forward strand.
TATTTTGTTCCGTTTCGTATTTTGTCATGGGAAATAAATGTAGTTAACATAAAGAAGTACGACTTTTATTGAAAAATTTAAAACTTTTCTACCGATCGAAGCAACAACCATAAGAAAATCATTTTGTAAATGGTAATATTCCGTACGAGCTTACATACCTAATATAATGTACATTAAACTCAATAATACAAACGAATAAAATTAATTTCGTTAAATCAGTCGCAAAATAAAGCGACTCAAAACAAATAGCTCAAGGCACTTCAAAAATAGCGTTCTCCTACAACCTTTTTCAAAGTCCTTTGTAGTCCGATCTAGCAAACTTCACACACATTTCCTCTAATAATAATCGAATAAACCTTTTGTGCCCGGGAAGCTTTTACGTTAGGTGGATTTTAGACAATAAGGCCTGAAAAATTATTGGGAGCCATATAACAGAGCACGTGCTTGTGGCATAATTAATATACACCTATATTCAGAACTGTTATCCGAATTCCATTAAACATGGAAATATATTTTCGTAAGTTATCGAATACAACGTACAAATAATCTGCTTAAAACATATTAGGGTTTCGCTCTTAGATATCATTTGATATTGACAAAACGTAGAAATAATATGTTTATGTATGTTTTATAAAAGCAACAACAAAAAAATCTTATTACATTCCAAAAAAGTATTATAAAGTAGAACGAAATTTGGTTAATTTATTTGAATTCAATTGAATGAGTTCATTGAATTCAATTAGGTGACATTGTGAAAAAACTTGGATTGGTCGGAATATAAAACGCATGTCAGTATTGGTAAATCGACTACCATAAACAGAGTGTGATGATTTCATAAGACCCGAGTCTGGTGAATTTGGAGAAGGGGTGAATTGGTCAAATAGTAAAACGGATATTTGTATCATGTACGTCACCAAAACAAGTATTTCAAATTTGAGGTCAATCGAGCAAAGGAAAGAGTGTTAAATATTAGTTATTAGATTTAAAACGTAAATATAGATTTAGTTTTACATCACATAAAGATTTAGAATATATACATATAGATAATAGATATATAGAAATATAGATATAAGGTAGCTCGTACTAAAAATAATATAAAGTTTTTAAAGAAACAATTTTTGCGACAATATAAGACAATAAAAACAATAAATAAGAGACAACAGAAAAACAAAGCAGCAATAACGATAAATACAGAAATTCTAATACAGAAAATTTGTTATCCGATTAACATACCCCAATGAAAATTAATTTTAATTAATTAATTAATATATTAATAATCCTCATAATTTATTTCCACCTACCATATTTTTCAATAAATCGTTAAGCTTTTCACCCTTTCGTGCTTACGACGGATCTGATTGAATGTTTGTTCCACGAATTTTAGCAGAAAGCGTTTTCAATACGATGCTTCACAAGATTTTGGCCGCATAAAGCTATCTACTACCCTTTTTAGGTATACCTCAAGAGCTTTCTGTCAGCAAATTCCACATAAAAGGAGCCCTCAATCTAGCGTTCCTCAGACTCATTTTGGGTATTGTACTAGTTGTTTCTGACTGAGCAAATTCGCACATTTCAACTAGCATAATTCACCATTAAATGACCATACTTATTCCTAAAGAACGAGCGAAAAATCGCACTTTGGAATCTGATTTGTTCTAAGTATGCGCTGCCAATTCACTTATTTTATTTTATTTAAATTAAATTCAAACCAAATAATAGCAAAATTCTAACTTCATCAGGTCAAGTATACATAAATACTCCATTCATTAATTTTCTGCAGCACCTTTCGTTCTGTCGTCACTCACTTCTTCATTCACTCATAGCAATGTTTCATAACTCTTCCTTAACAACTACTTCCTCAACGAGAAATTGAGGAGGTAAGGGTCAGAGGAAGAGGCCAACCCACCGTCTAGCACACCAAGACAACGAGGACGAACTCCTAAGGCATGTGGTGATCATCCCTGACGATCATTCCACTACTACTTCACTGCGAGCGAATAAATCCTTCATCACTGCGAAATTACATCGATCAGCTTAGAGTATCTTTGTTATACAGTCAACATCCACAGAACATTCTACCGACGTCCTACCCAGCTGAAACTGCTAGACCTAGAAACTTCAAAATTTGGCAAAGGCTTCTCCTAATGACTTAAGAGGGGCTTTCGGTAGAAAGTCTCTTTGTTAAAATGTATTCGACACATGTAAGATAAAATTTTTAAGGGTTAAAACTGGGGTCGAAGGGATATAAAACAAAAATTAAAACTACCTATCTCAGAAACCAATTAGCTTAGGAAGTTGCAATTTGGCAAGAATATTTCAATTAGCTGCAATTTGGTAAAAATATTCCTCGTTAAAATCCATTACACACGTGTAACATGCAATTTTGATTTTCAGTTTTTGAAGGGTTAAAAGCGGGGGTCGCATAAAACAAGAATCCAAATAACCCTATCTCGGACACCAATTAGCTTAGGACGTTGAAATTTGATAAGAATATTCTTCGTTAAAATCCATTAGATAGGTGTAATACAAAATTTTGATTTTCAGCTCTTGAAGGGCTAAAAGCAGGGTCGAATTAAGCAAAAATTAAAATAGCCGTATTTTAGCAACCAATTATCTTAGGAAGATGCAATTTGCACATCAACAGAGCACATCAACTTCCACACCGTTCAATTGATCGCCATGAAAATTGATATACATGGCAGCGGCAATGCGAACAGCAGTGCTGTTGTTGATGATGTACGTTGATATTTATAAATATCGCAAGTGAAGCTCCGATGGGACTTGCTAGTATATAATAAATATCCAGAAGATTGAAGAACATATTTATTTCTCTTCCACTGCAGTATTTTAAATTTTTTGCTATGATGCCCATTATTTGAATATTTAACACAAGTCATATTTATCAAAAAGATGTAGTTAGACTAAAATTTTTTTATATAATTTCATAGACCTTTGTTTGTAATTTTTTAAAATGATATGAATTTTTACAAATTTCAATTATAATAAATATCTTACCCTTGTCTTCCTAAAAAATTTTCTCCAGCCATTGGTAGACAAGCGGTGTTAATGTTGATCTGATATACAAGTGGTATCGGAGTGCTAAGTCGTAAAATAGCGATATCATTGAATAAAGTTGTACGATTGAATCCCTCATGTATTCTTATTGCACTTACAGTTCTTTGTTGAGCAGTACCCAGAGATGGGACCGGATTGTATACTCCCATAAACACGCGCAGGTTACCTGGTGTTGCCCTAGAATTTTATAATATCTGATGATGTTTTATACCCTTTTTAATACATACAGATCTGATTTATATTATCCACTATACTTTTGGATTGATTGATTTCTGGAATAGTTTATTGATTTCTGGGACAATCGAAGTGGTGCTTATAAACAATGGTTTTCAAATATAAAGTCGCCTCAACAATTACACTGTACAACAAATTTTAAGTTTCAAAAAAATTCATGAAAGCCAATTACTTTTTTATACTAATTCGACTGTGCTGATTTCAAATCTGAAGTCAGTTTATGTCCATCACCCACCACTTTTTTGAAA
>WYDF02314996.1:0-14755 GCA_009867245.2 Adranes taylori
GTAAGGATACAAAATGTATGCAGCCATCGTTCTTGCACTTGCATGCAATATTAAAGTAGAATTTAAATTTCCTTAAGTGCATAATTTAGCTATATCACAATAGGTTATATATGTTTGCACCGAATAAATCTCATTTGTGTGAACGTTAATTTAATTGCAAAATGTTACTAGCATACTACAAGATCTTTTAAATAGAAGCATCTCTAGAGAAGCGGGCGGGTTTAAAACCACGAAAACGAGAATATAGAAATTTAAGTGACCCAAGTTTGCGTCCCTGGAAAAGTCCATGAATTACTTCCATTGTGTTCGAAATATCCTCACTTTACCATTTCCTAAGATCTGAAACTTGTCATTATCGACTTCTTCTACATAATACTTTTTGAGTTTTAAAGATAGTTTTTGTCTATCCATTGTCTCAAATGCACTCTTCAAATCTAGAAGTACCTTGTTCTTACTTTTATAGGTCACCGGATTATCCAAGATGTAATTGACTCCTAAATTGAATACCAATTCGAAAAAAATATAAAATGATATCAACATTATTTATGTTGTCCTTCGATTGTGCATTAGATGGTGAAAGGTCATCTTCTTGAAGTTTTCAATGGTAGCTGCCTGCTTTATTTCGTCTGGAAGATTGTTGGAGTTTCAGATAGCTTAGTGTGTGATTCGATTTTTTCCAATGTTTCGGGCATTAGAAAGAAAGTTGAAGTTTGCTGCTTGTCTTCTTACATGGTTGTGTATGTGCTATCTACAGTTAAATTGATTTTATATATTTGTTTGACATGTTCTAGAGTTGTTATCTCAGCTATATTTAGCAGGTTGTAATTTTTGTAAAGATGGTTTGTAGTATGGTAGATTGAATAAATTTTACATTCTGGTACTACAAATCTGTGGAGCATTTGAGTATTTATGATAATAGCACCAGTATTAAGATTTTATTTTTCTGAGCTCTACTGTAGGAACATAGTTCCTAGGCAGATACGAATTGTCAACTATACAATTCTCAACCAGAGCCTCTAATTCATATTCTTTCCGCATGGTCGAAGTACTCTAAAAGAAAGTCTAGCAATATCTAGCAACATAGTGTCTTTTTGAAAATATTTTTGAACTGCGGTTTTCCTATAAAGGCAGTAAATCGCCGCGAAGGAATTAGATAATGTGTTACTAGATTCAAATAGGCGGAAGATGTTCCTCATCTAAATTTCTAGGCTTCCTGATAAAAATGTTAAAAGAAAGGAACAAGAAAAGATGGCCAAAAACGATGTTTTGTTATAAGAATTAAGGAACAAATCCATTAAATTGGTTCTTCCATGCCATTACATTAATGGACCTAATAATTGGAGTCACGGGAGGTGCCAGTTCCTCTGGAGGACGTTATATTAAAACCATAATAGAATTAGCAAGTCAGATGCAAAGTGCTCTAGTTTAAGGAGTTGTTGCGTGAGATGTGCCTAAAAAAAATCTCGAGCATAACTTCGTCTTTTAATAGGTGCTGTAGCCAATAATCTTTGGGAGTGCACGATATAAACAGAGTGCATAATTTCTTCGGTTTATGTTTAATATTTGGGTGCGTGATAAACTGGGATTTAAACATTTTGGATTTTTTTCTGTAAATGGCCATGCATGTGTAATTTGTTATGTTTACGATTTGATTTGAATCCTTGAGTAATAAATATGATCTACATTTAATAGATTGGAGGAACTTACCATTGAAAATATTTCATACAAAGCAGAGATAAGAATGTATGCAAGTAGTAAACGTGAATTGGAGAATTTAAATCAGCTACTAAAAGATGAATATCAAGCGTTACAGATCCTGCATGCAGCTTTAGAAGATAAATACCGAAAGAAGGAGGTTAGTAAATTCATTGTTATATTTACTTGATTACAAGAAATCGACTTTACTTTATTTTGTAGATTTTGTTTTAATGAAAGAAATTATTTATTTATTTCAGAGGTCCCCAAACTTTTTTGTATCGTAGACCACGTGCCATTTTTTATTTGTTTTGGATAGACGACCCCGTCTTTTTAATAGTGAATTGTTACAAATTCATTAATGTGTTTTTGACAGCTGACACAGTGCTGCTCACTTTGATAGGTTTAACTGTAGAGTGAAAAAGTTAAAAAAAACATGTTAAGTTTTATACATTTATTAACTAAAACCACACAAATTCCAAATCTAGTAACATTGTAACATAAAATAACTACACAAAAAATAAATGCTTTTAATGGGAGGGATGGGCCTGGTGCTTTAATAACAACAATATTTGGCTTCAATTTAGTTAGGTTTAACATTAAATCTCCTCGAGCGGTGATTTATAAATTGTTTATTTTTTTGTAATAAGTTTCACAACCGCGCTAAAACCCCTTTCCACGAGCTATGAAAATGGAAAAGCTACCAAAAACTTTTCGCGATACTCCATAATGCAGGATAAATATGTCTGTACATTAACTTTTTCGTTAGTGCTTATTTCGATCAGTTCTTGTATATCCGTTTCTATGTACAAGAAGTTTCTTCAAAAGTCACCATCCGTTTCTTCAATGTCACCGTATGGATCGCTAATCCACTATGGCATTTCCATAGTCAAAAAATCCTCAAACCTAGTTTCAAAGTTTGTGTTAAGCATATTTTAATGTGAAACATCATCCTGGCAGTTTGTCTGTGACAATTTGGGAAACTTGGAAAACTCGCGCCGCCCATTTATTTTGCTTCATTAGTTTAATTCTGACAAGACAAGTGATGGATTTTGTTTTTATCAACTTTGATCTGTCACTTTAATAGCAGGTCACCGTAATCTGTTAAATAAGCAATGTCTGATTACCACTTAATTAAATTTTCTTTTAAACTTGGATCTTTATCATCAAAAACTCTAAAACTGTCTCAAAAATTGAAAAAAATCTTGAACCATAACCCTTTTGACAGCCAGTCTACTTCAGTGTGAGGGAGCAATCGATGAAAGATCTTGTCATTTTCTTCACACAGCTAACCTAGTATTCAACGCGTTACTTCGGATTTTGTTTACTGCGTTAATGACAAATTGAAAAGATTGGTGCAATTTATTGCAAACACTCCGGGTACAGTTTGTTTTAAATGTCTTATAAATCCACGATAGCTTTCAAACATGACCGGTGTTTGAAAGCATGACCGGATGTTATTGACTACCATACTGCTTTTATTTTATTATGATTGTAACGTCTAATGGTCTTGCATGAGATTCAGGGGCGAGAGAAAAAGTGGCTGATTTCTATTATTGGAAATAAATTTATATCTATAGGTATACACATATATACACGCAATAACAATGTAAAATAATAATACTCTTTATTGTTTTTAATATTTATACTATGTAGAATGGCTAGAGCTCGCGATTTTAATTGACAGTCAATTATGATGGAAGTTAATTGTAGTTCAAAATTTGTTAGGGTGTTCCATTCCATAAAGAAGTTTACAAATAAAAGAGTGGCGAACTAAATATGATTTGCTTCTATATCATTTGTTCTTCGGTCTTGAGGACGGTAGTTGACTGAAACTTCTGTTTTCTTATGAGAAGACTCGCGATTACAGCTGTCGGTGCTGGGTGGATTAAATTGTTGATTAGATAACGAAAATAATAGTATGTAGTTCAAAGTAGGGTCATGCATTGTTGAAGATGTGGAATTTATTAATGCGTTGTGAAAATGGCTTTTCGGTATCGTGTTGCTGCCGCCAAAGTTGCATCTAAAAAGACGTCGGTCATTAAAAATTAAAGAGCAACGCACTAGATATGATTTGATTCTATATTATTCGTTCTTCGGTCCTGAGGACGATTCTTGAGTGAAACTCCTCGTTTGTTATGCAATATTCTAGATTATAGTTATCGGTGCTGGCTGGATAAAATAGTTGAACAGTGGTTAGATGACAAAACCAATAACATGTAGTCGAAGCATTGTTGAAAATGTAGAATTTATTGACATGTTGTGAAAATGGAAATACGGTTTCTAGTCGCTGTCGCCAAGGTACTAAGTAGTATCTAAAAAGGTGTCGATGGTATAGCCTCTCTAGGTTCTCAATGGTATAGCTATCCCTTACCAGGGGTCGGCGGTAGTGAAACGTCGCCTGGAGCGGTTGGTGGAATCATTAACCTGGCGATGAGGGAGAATATTACTGTTCGCTGGATGCTGATATCTGCACAGACAAGCGAAATATGAAGCCCGGAGCCCGCAATCGACGTCAATGTTTGGATACCACTGGAGTGGGTTCGTGATCGTCTCCGTTGTTTGCTTGGGTGGTACTTTTTGCTCAACTTCTTCTTCTCACGGCGGCCTCCTCGTCTTCGCATTGGGACCACGGTCAAATGGGGGAGAAAGAAAAATGATAATGTGAGAAAAAGAGTATTTAGTATTGAATGTTTAGTATAACGCTACTTGGAACAAATCAACTGACGGCTACTATAGCGCTTGCTGATCGAAAAGTAGATAGGGTTTTAATTAATTATTAAGGTTTAAAAACCTCAATTACATACTTAATTTATATGTAATTGAGTGTAGTACATAAAACAATTGTTTACTATGAAATTTATGATAATTCACAAATAGTTTGATATATAAGAAAATAACTTAAATTTCAAGAACAAAAGTATAACAACAATTTTATTTATAAGTAAAACGAAATAGGTGATTGAACTCAAGAGAATATTCTAATAATTAGCATTAATTAAAATTCAAAGTAATTAATTTGTTAGTTTGACCCGTCGACGGAGTCTTAAAAAATATTACTTCTAGATAATTTATATGTCTATTATAAGAGAGTACTATGTAAGTACTTAGGTACTAGCTGTGTTATGTGAATTATTCCATTTATGGAAAGCCAAAATTTCGGTCACGACCTGCTTAAATGGAATCCATTAAATGGGAATCCATGAGATGCAAATGGGGGGTCATTTGCATCTCATACACCCCCAATTTTTGGGCATAATTGATTTATTCTTTCTTTCTATTAGAAATTTTAATTAATCGATTTCTAATGCATTTATTCTTAAAAGTTTTATTCAAATGCAAGATACCTTAATTTGGGATCGTAATATTTATAATTTTAAATTTGTTCATTTAATCTAATCTATGCAGTGCTTTAATTACTATGTTTTGAACAAAGAGATTATCTTTAATTTATAGAACACGGTTTTTGTATTATTTTAATAAGTTGATTGTTAGACTTTTGATGCAAATTTTATCTAATCCAAATAAATTACTGAATAATGTCATGGTTAAATATTGTAATTATTATACTATGGATCAAATATTTCTTGATTAAGTTATATATTTCATAACGTTGAAATTTATTATTTAATAGACATGAAATTAATATAGTACAAGTATTGTACTATATTATTGTAGCTGTTCAAGCTACAATAATTCTCCTAAAATTTTAGTTTCATCCTTATTATCTATATGTTATACACACTTTATTCGAGTTAATAACAAATCCTCGTAAAACTTAGTGTTTTTATATGTTTTTAAAATAATTTGTTAAGTAGGTGTAATTCTATTCAAATAGCGTGAAGAACGTTCATTCATCAGGTGTGAACGAATACATCAGTTTATTGAGTTGAATATAAGTATTTATATTGGAGCGTAGATGAGAGGTTCCAATATTATTTTAAGCACGCACTTCACTATATTCAGTCTAATCCGTTCTTAAACTTCTGGCAACGAGTTGCATTATGTTCCTATTTTGTTGGTGATAAAGGAGTTCCTTGGATTGCATCGACAAAGTTTAGTTCACGCAAGTTCTTCCTGAATATGTGCCCTAACTTGGAGCTGTAGTAATCATTTTAATATCTTATAGGTTTCAAACCATTGGCCCTCGTTCTTTTAGCGGCAACAAAAAACTCATTCTTGGTCACAAAATTACCAAATTGAACTTTTAGTAACTCGCTATAACCGACTTTAAATATTTTAATACCGTTGTCATGAACTTTACCGCTTAAGTTTGTTTTTATAGCATTAATAACTTCGGTTGGCGCCTTCAAATCATCACTAGAAAGACCAGATATTATTGCGTAGTTTCTGATCTAATTTTGTTGCAATACATTTTTATCAGCGCTGATATGATTTTTCAATTTGATCATTCAATTTGTATTTGTAGTTTAAGATTTATTGCAATTTGTTCATTGAATTACCTCGGAAGTACATTGTAGTTTTTATCCATTTGCGTTAGCTTGAACATGACGTCATTAAGTGTGTAATTAGATCCTGCTGATCCTTTTTCAACAGGAATCATGAGATTATCGTCGGCCGAATTGGAACCGAATATGTGAACAGGCACACATTTCTTGCAGGTCTAATATTCAATTTTGTTTTTGACAAATGCCATTAGTTCCTGCCATTAGTTGGTGCATTTTTGATGATGCCATTGTCAGCAATTTCAGTACACTTAATGTAATATGTATTCCTTTTTAAAATGAATAGAATCAATGCAGTGTCCACAAAGCATTGAGTTTTTTTATTTTTGCGTGTTTGCGGCATTTTATTAGGATAAATAACAAATAACTGTTATTATGGTACTGTCTTGGTAGTAAGAGAAATAAATAATAAATCGTTGTATATAAAAAAAAAAACGCGTATAGCAATATGAATGTTTTTTGTGTAAACCCTTTTTGCGCTAACGAAAATAATATTCAAGTTCTCGGTCTATCACTACAAAAAATGTATTACTTAATTTCTTTTTATAATACAGCCTTATATATCTGATCAATTAAACACTAATTATATTGGGATTGGGTGTTGTGAATCTTAATTACACAACTCATTAGATAGATCTCAAAAAGCTCTTCATGTAGATGCAAAACGCAAGAAGTAAACACTACAATACTTTGCCAAAATACTGAGCACGCGATAATCGATGTCATACGCTAGACGCTAATTTAACTATACGGTACCTTATTGGTTCTTTTACCAGCTGACACAAATGGCTATTGGTATGTGAATCGAAATTCTCAGATGATTTCGCATAAGTTCGGTTTAGTATTATTTTGCATATGAGTTATCTTGTTGTGTTGTGTTCTATCCTGTCACAGTATCTATCTCTTGCTTTTTTCCACTCACTGCTGCTCGATAAAAAGTGATACGTACTGACGACAACACATGTTTCTCAGTTACTTGGTAGTTGGTAGTTTTCAGTAGTTTTTCAAGCTCTGCGAATACTGCTCAAGGGTTTTCGCACCTAGATATAATCTTTTCACAGTTGAAATCAGTACTTTTTATTTAGATATTCTTTTAGTTGCTCACTAGTCACATCAAGTTTTAATCTTTTAATATGTAGCTATGTTCTTTTTATTAATGTGCCGCTTGGTAGTTTGGGTTCGTCGTTTTTAGTTGCAGAGCCTATTACCTTGCTTTTCTTTATGTAACGACTGTACATACTATTTTTGTTGCTATCGGCAAATGTGTTCACATTGTCGTCGGCATTAATGTTTTCGTTGTTATTGACCATAGTGGCCAGTATGGCGCCGTAGTTGGTTGCGTTAATTGACGTTTTTGATACATTGCTGTTCCCGCCTTCCAGTTGGCTACTTTTAGTCACACTACCTTTTGTGCCAACTTACCTTTTGTTTACATTTATATTATCACTGTTTTCAGTTACTGGAGATAGTTTTGGTTTCTTTTGGTAATAGCACATAAATGTGTTGTATTTTTGAGTTGGTACGTTCGTGGTACGTTTTGGTAGGTTCATGTGATGTATTGCCATTATATTTTAAGTCCTAACAATTTTCTCTATTTCCTGTGATTTGCGCTGAATATTGGTTGCGGACATCAAGCCTGTTGATGTTTAAAATAACTAATGAAACACGATATCGCCTAGCTCCTTTGATTAATGGTAAATTGAACCTTAACGTTTTCGATCACACAGTCATCATCTTCAGAGGAATATTGAAGTAAGAAGACAAATTACGGAATATCCAAATTGTGAAGCATTTAAACTCACTCATTTAATGAAAACTAATCTCTTATATACTAGGAAATGTTAAGTTGATTTATATGTTATTTGTATCAGCAGCCATCTTAGCAGCATTTAAAAATATTTGTCTTGTTGCATGAGAATCTGATTTAACTTATCGTAGAATATATCAGGCCTCCTCGGCTGATAACTATTATACTCTTCAAACTCAGTTACTACTTCATCAATTGTTGCCTGTTGTTTTTCTACTCTATTATCTAAGACAGCAATTTTATTCTCAAGTTTATGTTTTTTACTTTTGCTGTTGGAGATCTCTTGCTATAAATTATTAGGAGAGGTGTTAGGTGATGATTTTTGCTTAAGTTACATCGTGTTGGTGTAGATGAACTCTTCGTTAGCACTAGAATTTGTGCAGAACCCCTTGAATCCTTCTGCGTTGTCGTTTAAGTTAATGAAACTGTATTGTGTGTGATCCTTAACCTTACTTTTATTTAAACACATAAATCACTGTATTGTTTTACTTAAATTTAATTTCCACAAGTAAACTTGACATATTCACGATAGTTAACTTGACACATTCTGCAATGTACATGCAAATATGTACATACAAATGTTATACATAGTTTTCTGTTTAATATCTTATAAGTTTAATATCCTAACTTTGTCAAGCACTCTATTAACATTTAATTTTTCTACCCTTTTCTACTGACCCGTACACGGCCCCAATCTAATGTAGTATTACAAAGAAACGTTATATAGGCATATGTTCAGTCCGTGGTACTGCGAATCTATATATGCTCTTAAAATATGCTCTACTATATCCTTTGCTTAATTCTTGTACTTAGTTTTTACAATCATCAATTTTTGCCATCTTTTTCATCGAAATATGTTCTCGCTGTTTGTACAGTGACTCTCATGACATTTGTTTCATTATTTCTTGTTCCCAAAACTATTCCGACATGTAGTGATTCCTGTGGCGGTCAAAACAAGAAGTATACTTTGCAGTTAGTATCTAATATAAGGTTAGAAGTTGTGAGCAATGCAGGTTTAGACTACAATAGACTACATATATGGTGCTGTAATAAAGACTTCATCATTGGTGAGAAACTTAGCGTTACATTTCATATCCTTTTGTTTTTTCATGTCACAACAGCTATAAAAGAGAGCTGTAAAACTTTAAATATATATTGTCGCGTTATTTTTAGGGAGAGACTGTATACTCCCCAACGTGATAATAGTGTAGAATAGAGTATTTTGTATATGGTTACTTAGCGATCCCCTCTACCTTATTTATATTTAGAACGATCGTTTTATGTTTAGAAAAATGCAATTCACTTTAATACTTCAGTTCATCTACTAGTAAACAAAGTTATAGTTTTTTTGAGTCAGAATATGCAGTTATAATCCCTTTAATTTATCAACACTTAATAAATAAAACACTAGAATTTGTCATTGGTGGGCTTGCGAGTATGGTTCTTATTTATTTTCACTAATTCAATATAAATTTAATTAAACTCCACACAACCGTAACACGGACAACCTGTCCCTCATAGACAGGGCTGTTAAAATAAATGAGTTGATTGAACTTAACAAAATGTGTTGAGAATGTAGGAATGCATACTTGAGAGTGAAATAAGAACGTTCAATCATTCTTGCAATAAAAAATAAATAAATAAAGGACGCCTCAAAACGAATCCAATAAATTAGTACTTATGCTTGATTAATGCGTGAAAATCAGATAAAAATGGCGTTCGTAAATCAACTAAAATCGACACATTACTTTACTGATGATGTTATTTAGAATTTATTATAATTTAATCTGAATCAATTCATGGATTTTATATTCAAAACTCAGAGCGACATGGATTTTGCTTTGTCAGCACAAAAATCAGTTTGAGTGAGAATCGGTTTGAGTCAATCGGTTTGAGGGATGCTTCTAAACGTTTTTTTTTTTCGACGACCAAACTTTCTACTCTCATTCTGTTTAAATTTCTCACTTCGGTTCACATGGTAAATTGCGTGTATCTGATACATTCTTCCTATGTGTCTGTATCTGTATCACTCTCGTACTAATTATTTTCGGCATTGTTGTTTCCATAACCAATGAGGACCACATTCCTTTACTACCATATACCTAGTTCCGTAAGATATGCTTTTACTCACTGCCGTCGATTGTAATTGCTTTATAGCCAATTTGGACTGCATTTTTTTACTAACACACTTTCCTATTTATTGGTTATCGTCAGTCAAATCTACTATCACTAATAATAGCCGTACCCGTACACTATTCCACTCATTGCTTTGTCTACCGATCACAACGTTTTCCCTGCTACCTATAGAGCAGGGAAAACGTGATAATAGCCGTATCCCGTACGCTATTCCACTCATTATAAAAATCCTTTTAGGTGTGGGATGCTAACAAGTGGAATGCCTGAAGGTGTTATCAAAATACCTGAATATTTTTTTTTGCTATAATACAAAAAATAGTTTAGTAGGATAGCAAAAAAATGGATTTTCCGGAGGCTTTATCAGGATACTTCATCAAATTCTTTGTGTGAAGGGCATCTCGAAAAATATTTTTTGAGATATCTATCAAAATACTTTCGAAAAGCCTTTTTGGTGTGTAGTAAATTGAAATTGATGTTCTGTTCTTTAATTATTTCGATATCTTACATGTCGAACAGGATTTTTTGAAGTATTTTGCTAAGAACTCTACAAAACCATCTTGTTTAGTATAAGACATACCGAAGGGAATTTTCGGAGGTTTTTTAATAAATACCTTGGAAAATCCTTTTTTTTTTTCGGAGTCTTATACACCGATTTTCACGGATTGTCTGAGGTATATTAATAAATGCATCTGGTAGGTATTTTCTAAAATACCTCAAAATCTTTTAAGGTGTGTAAGACACTGGACAAATGTGTTTGCTGAAGTATTTACTAGAATATTTCAGAAATTTGCTTTAAATGTTAGCAGTTATCTCTTTTAAGCGATAAATCGATTTATCTAGTTTTCTTCAATTGGTCCAGATTTATTTCTTATACATTTTTAACATGTGATAATTGTTCTAATTTTGTTATTGAATTTTTTAGGATGAAAATCGCGGTTTATTAGATCGTTTAATTAATTACAAAATGAAAGATGCAGAAAAAATGAATGAGGAAAATGATAGATTCGTGAGGTGAGAATTTTGACTTACGATAGTATTTCTTGTCTTATTAATAGAATGTTGCTTTAGATTGTGTTGAAAATTGTACATTTTATGTATTTTTATTCCTTTTTCTTAATTTACTTCTGAAGGAAATAAAATGTACTTTTTTATTCCTGCAATAATGTAAACGGTTTTTTGTGTCTTTTTTAGAATATTCAAAATCGTAGATTTCTTTTTTAAACTATTTTTTCTTGTGTTTGTAGTAGTGTAGTAATATAAAACATATTTTATATATAATGCATAAATTTTAATGTCAGAAAGCGACAATAGCTATTGTGAGGTTGCTTTATTTCGGGATTAGAATTGATCCATTCCAAAAAACGAGTAATGTCATCGTAACTTATTTCTGGAATGTCTCAATTTGGAATGAATTTCACAATCATTTATATTCAGATCTTTACAACGTCATTCAAAATTCTGGTTAGATAGATTATTATTACTTATCAACCAGCACTGGCCAAAGAGGTATTTTAAGATTAAATACCGTTAAAATGAACTATAAAACAGTCCATCGACGAAAGCTTCGGCTGTGGTCCTTGACTCCGACCGTGATCAGACCAGATGGGATGCTAGAAATCCATGGGTTAGAGTACGTTATCATATCGAACTGAACATTGCTATGTAGAATGCTAAAACTTTAACATCAAAAGAAAACGCAAATGATTGAAATAGTACTAGGAAATATAAAATGGGATGCAGTTGGAATGAGTGAATTTAGACCAAGAGGAAGTAGGAAATGTCTGCAGTTACATACAAGGTACATATTTACTGCAGAGGTAGTCTAAAAAGCCTGCGAGTCTAAAAGGCTGAAAGTCTAAAATAGTTTCATGTTTATAAACTGCTTGTTTTCTGTTCGTTAGAAAAGTGTTCATAAGTTGTAGTGCAACATTTCTGATGCCGTAAAATTTCGTTTTTTCAGAAAACAATTTACGTGACATTAAATCTAAGGCATTGCTTAATTCATACAGCTGATATGTACATTTTTTATATTGATCTAGTGCTATGCAAAGTGCTGTCCATTGCTGAGTACATAGCTTAAATTTTCGCGGAATCCAAATTGTGCCATAGATAAATATTCATTTTTATTTAAAAAAAAAAACACTTTATTCTGATAATTTTGCCATAATTTTTTTGAGAAGACCGGTATGGTCTATAATTCTCTTATTTTGTTGAGTCACCTTTATTTCTAATTTGATGCAATTTCGCTACTTTTAATTCATCTGGAAAAAAATCTATTTAAGAGACATTAATTAAAGATGTATGTTAGATGGGGAATTATAGCATCTCTGGTTTGTTTAACAACTTTTGGACTAAAATTATAAATATCTGTAGAATTTTTATTTTTCATTTCTCGGAATATGTTGCTTATTTCATTTTCAGTAGTATGACAAAGATAAAACGATGTTACATTCATTCGCATTATGTTTACTGTATTAGTGCTACTTGTTGATTTGGTTATATTGCTCATTAGGTTATCGGTCATTGAAATAAAAAACTCATTAAATTCTGCACACTTCGGGGTATCTGTTCCGTCTTCTTTTGCAGTGACTTCCTGTTATGTGTCCATTTATTATTGACCATATTACTTTGTTTTATTATCACATTCTGCAATTTGTTTCTCATTGTTCATTTTTTTTTGTTTCTTTGCGTAAATTTATGTATCGAGCTTTATATGCAGTCTTCATTACCTCTTGCATCTTGATATTCTATCCATTTAGGATCTACTTTTACACTATTTTGACTATTATTAGAATGTATGTACATTTAACTTAGAAACTCATTTTGGTGTTCGGAGTTCACATTTTGAAATATACCTTTCAGAATTAATTTTAAAACAACTGTTTAATAGGGCTTTTCCAAGCAATATTTACTTTTTATTTTACTCAAATTATTATTAAGAACTTTCTTCTAATCGTATACTATTAAAAATAATTTTAATTCATATAATATGCATTATATATGAAATTATTTATGCACTTATACTTGTTCGTGTATTGCATGTATTTGTTTGAATTTAGAATTGTTAGAACAATGTTAATATTAATTTTTATAGTGGCACACCAAAACGTCGCTCAAGCTTACACTTATCGTCAGTTTATAAATTTTTAAGGTAGGTCCAGTGTTTATTTCGAAAAATTGCTACATCGTCATCATTGCCATCGTTAAAATAACATTTCTTTCGTTAGTACATTGCATGTTTCATATATCATTTTGTTCCGGTAATTACCTATTCTCTTATTTACTAAAGTAAACGATATATAAGATATAAAATTCTATTTATATAAAACATAATTTATATTTAGTAGGATGTGAATTCTCAATACACAAATAATTAGAAGTAAGTTTTATTTCTTACATGTCATCAATCTCGTTTCATATATTTAATCTGCATAACATATTTCCTATCAAAATTGCGATATTTTGAAAACTTTTAAACTAAAGGACTAAGTATACTGCGTTGAAAGAAGTTTGGTTCATAAAAATTGTAAAATATAAGTTAAATATAAGATAAGACGAATAAATTGCAAGACCGAGCACATTCGAAACTTCTACAAAGCATATTATGCTAATATCTGTCCAGCTCAGAGCTAAATATCTAACCAAAATTGGCAAATGCCCTGACAAGTGCAATAGAGTAATTTGTACCAGAAAAAATTGTAATGAAACACGCACTGAAAGCCTGGTTAAACTTAACGATTATAAAGTTTTCGCAAAAGGAATCGGCATACATGAGGGCACAACAAAGCAATGAAGACAATTTTCCTATTCAACTACGTTTCAAACATCCTAAGCGCAAAAGTGAGATCGATATAATTGTATACTGACAACCAATCTGAACCAACCACAGACAACACAAATAACGGAAAAATTTGCGAAGCTACTTTCAGAAAACATATTTTCCCCTATAATATTACCGAGAATGCCACATCATATTGATTCAGTTGATATACATCCGACAAGGGTACAAACAAATTTAAATAATCTAAGGACTAATACTAGCCCGGGATCGTACAACATACCAGCCTTGTTTCACTAAATCTGCGCAAGTGCAATTTGCTCTCCATAATCTGAAGTTATGATCGACTCTGATCAGAGATGTAGCACACGACGAATGGAGGAAAGCCACAATTATCCCAATCTATAAGAAGGGTGATAAAACTTCAGGCAAATTAGGCTAAAATTAAGTGTGTTAATTATTACGAAAACTGCATATTGATGTTTAGGAATTTCAAAATCACTTAAAAAAACTGGGTACAGCGTAGATGCATTTCTGGTATTGGTTGAGCCGTTATCAATACCCCCTATAAGCATTCAGCATCACTACGTTGTTTTGTGAGACCAGCGTTCTACATCATGCAGCCACCGCGGCTAAGTTAAACAATTTGAAATCCGTTCATTTGAGTTATGTTTGTATAGTTGTATGCCTATAGTAATATATTAGATCTTATTTAAATTATAATGCAGTTTCTACCAATCAGTGAGCATTGGTGAGATGATTCAATTAGGTGGCTACTCATCCAAACAACTTCATCATCATCATCATCATCAAACAGCCTGTTTCTCGTCCACTGCTGAACATAGACCTCTCTCAATAATCCCCAATTTTATA
>WYDF02315007.1:0-14755 GCA_009867245.2 Adranes taylori
AATTAATATTAAGTTCTCACAAATTAGAATAATGAGATTCATTCGGTGTGAACATATGTAAGCTATTGTGATATAGCTAAATTAGGCACTAAAGGGGATTTAAAGTCAAATTTTGATATTTCATACAAGTATAAGAAATGATGGCTTGTATGCATTTTGTATATATATATATATATATATATATATATATATGTATGTATGTATGCATGTATGTAGATGTATGTAAGGATGTATGTATGTAAGGATGTATGTATGTATGTATGTATATATAGTAAAGAAAAATGTGATCGACGTAAAGTCGTACATAAACGAAATGAAACTCTATAAAAGTTCTCATCAAGTTTATGAAATGGAGGGCCGATGAAAATTTACGACCGAACAAATGAAAAGCTTATAGTTCTTAATTAACGTCCTAAAATATTCACTTAGACTAGAGTGAGCGGTCTTAGAACAGACTGCCTGCGCGCTTAAATAGACTACACTTCGTTTTCCAGTTTGATCCACAGTTTAATGAAACTTCGCGATTTACTAACTCAACATATGTCTCTGAAGAATTAATAATATTAGAAACAATTATTTTATAACCAAATATTCAAATAAAAAACTGAAATGTCTTCATCCAGCTGAGTATAGTTTCGAGGAAAGAGAAGTTGTTGAGACCGGTGGATATTTCTAATAAGGCAACCGATTCCGGTTTGAAATTTAGCTCTTTGACGCTGGGATTGTATACTAGCGACTCTGCTGGAATCTTTGTTTAATTAGTTCGGGTTATGTACGCAATTTCATCTGTTGTGCTAGACAGTGTTAGATAGACCGAGCCGATTGTGATTTTTTTTAAATGAGTATTTGCGGTAGGTTTAGAAGACATTTTGTGCGAAATTAAATTGTGCGTCATTGGTTTTCAAATTTCAATTACCCCGAAAAATGCGGAACTGTAATACATACTGCTTATTTCCTGTCTATGTGGACCTGCCTCATGGAATCTTCAAACTTTACTCGCGCCTCTGTTCTTTTGCTGACTGTGCAAGATATTCCGTTTCTTAAGCTAAATGAATTTAATGAAATCACTTTCGACGACAATTCGATGAGACTGTACCGTCAACTTTGCGTCTAAAGGTGTAAAAGTTTGTTTAGGTATATAAAATTTAGAAATATGGTGCTGCAATTTGTTTTAATATCCTTCTTGCGCAAGCTATTTAAGTAGTCTAACATATAACAAATTATGTTTTTCTTAGCTTCCCCAATTTTACGAGATTTTTCTTATCGTGTATAAATATTGGCTCCAACGGTATATATTTGAATTAAGCTAATATAACATTTATGAGGAAATATTATTGTACGATATTATATTGCTCATAAAATTATATAATAAACACTGAATATTAAAAATATTATTACATAATACTGAAAATAAAAACTTTTTAGCCAATGTCATATACTGAAAGTCAGAAATTTTACTAACTCATGTAAAGGTTGATTTATTTAGTGTTGACCACAATATTTTTAAATTAATCTAGTAATTTTCTGTTCAATCAGCTCAATATTAAATTAGTTCAATAATAAATTATGGAGGCGTCATTTTTAAAAGGCTAGTCTTGGATTAGGGGAGAGCGCAAACCCCATAATCCATTCAATATACATATAATAAATATCATAGTCGAGAATAATACTGATCAATTTGAATCCCTCCCAAATGGTCAATTTGGAGCCGCCAGTGACAATTGTATATTATTAATATTATTAATTTAATATTATTAAATGATATTTAATGACGTTATTAAATATATATTATTGAATGATAATCCTCCAAAAAAAAGTTGTCAGATTTGTGTCATTCCATGCCAAATCAACCAGTTACTCAACCTGACCATCTTCAATTTTTATGAAAATTTCATGAATTATTCTCTCCAATGATATAAATGTATTTTTAGATTTTTTTTATCTTATTGGGTTTTGGTGTAATTAATTTTTAAATTTTGGAAAAATAGTCATTCTTAGGCATACATTAACTATTTAATTCTTGAATTACTCAAATTATATTCGGCTTAGAGAAATGTTTGATACCTTATTTTAAAGGGAATTTCATAAGGTTCCATATGATATGGTTCCATATGATAAACATGAACATGTATGGTGAAAAATTTTCTAATGAATTAAAAACAATTTTTTTTGAGTTATATTTAAGATTGTGTTTTTTAAATTTTTTTTAAACATATATGTTTCTTGCAGTGTTATAAGCTTTAAATCCTAAAATTTCGAGAGTGTGATCTCCATGGGATCAGGAGATATCACAAAAATAAGTTTATAAAAAAATGAAAAAATAGGATTTTTTAAGTTAGCGCATTAAATAATCCACGCATTAAATATTGCATTAAATAATCCACGCATTAAATATTGTTCAAAAAATATGTGTTTCAATCTTAGTATTTTGAGAGTATTTTTAGATAATTATTTACTAATTTTACATAAAAAGTTTAAAGTTTATGAAAAGAAAACAAATGTAAAAAATTTTTTTAAGTCAGCGCATTTAAATATTTTTCAAAAAAATTATCTTCTGTGTAATATTATTCCTCTAAAAATACTAAGATTAAAAGCTAATAATATTGCACAGAAGATATATGTTTGGAAAAATATATAAAAGCGCTAACTTTAAAAATTCTATTTGTTTCATTATTTTTTTTAATAAACTTATTTTTCTGATATCCCGTGATCCCATTGAGATCCCACTCTGTAAATTTTAGGATTAAAAGCTTATGGTACACATATATTTTTTTCAAAATTTTTATAAACCGTCTTAAAAAAATTCAATTATTTTTTGAAAATTAAAAATTTTTTTTCACCAAAAATGTTTTTGTGCAGCATATAATATTAAACATTATGAAATTTCCTTTAAAATAATGTATCAAACATCTCGCTAGGCCTAATAGAACTTGGGTAATTCAAGAATTAAAATATCTAATATCTAAAGTTACTGCATGCCAAAAAAAGACTTTTTCCAAAATTTAAAAATTAATTACACCAAACCCAATAAGTTAAAAAAAATCTAAAAATATATTATTTATATCATTAAGGAGAATAATTTCAGACAGTTTCATAGGAATCAGAAATGGTCAGGTTGAATTTTGACCAAGAAAAATCAAAAGATCAACAATTTGACATTGAATGACCCATTTCCGAAGGTTCAAATATCCCAGAGATTGATACGACACAAATTGGAATCACAAGTGGATTATTCTTAAACTGCCTAAAGCACTTTTGATTTAAATTTGTAATAACTTTAATTATACCATGTGTTTATTTATAAAAGTCTATAATTCCTAGCTTCCATAATTCCTTTCCATGCCTAGAAAACAAATTGACATGTACTAACAACTCTTTTGAAACAATAAATACTCATTCTAGCAATAAAGACTCTAAAACACTGTAAAAATTTCATTCTAGCATAAAAGAGCTATTTTATTAAATGTTATAATATTATGTTTTTCGAGTATAGCACCCCACTAATGTAAATTTTAGAATTTTTATTGAACTATTTGGAGCATTTTATATAGAAATGCGCAAAGCCAGACTTCCGCTAAAAATACCAAAAAGGGATTTAAGAATCGCTCGTCGATGGAGGAGAAAAACATCGGCAGAGGAATCTGGCGCCAAAAAGACCGCCGCCGAGCTGCTGCTATTACCCGATCGTACGCACTGACAAAATCTTAATAAAATCGGAAACGTTGTTCTCCCAACGGGAGTGTATTTAAAACGAGAAAACGAGAAAGCAAGCGTATAGACGAAAGAAAAAGATATCAAGACACGAAATCGACAATGAGAAATCAGAGGTTAATAGTTTGAGTACGAATTTTTAGAAACTAATTTAATCAAAAAAAATCGTGACCCTATCAAACCCTATTAGTTTTGGTAAATCTATTAGTTTTGACTATATTACCTTACAATTCATCTATTATGTGTGTAAGTTTACCCTATAATTTGGACCCGCCACTGGCAACATTTATCAAGTTGCTCAGGTACTCACAGTTCGCGTAGAGCCGATATCTTTCGAATTAAATTTGAACCCCTCATGTTTGGTAATATTTAAAATGAAATTTAAAAAGCTATTAAAATATATAAAAATATGCAGGGTGTTACTAAAAGAACTTTTAAATAATTCACACCACTGCCAAAATTGAGGTCCATTACTCTTATACATGTTCCACATGCAGAATTTATACCGAACGAAATATTTTTTTCGTAACCCAATTTTTTTTTCAAGGCCAAATTTGTCAGAACTTTTGTCAAACTCGATAAATTAAAGAAACTTTTCACTCAAGATATTTAAAAATAATTGTTCGTGTGGTTTTGGAAAACATGGGGCTCAAAGTTTGTGTAAAAACACACTGTATACATACATTGTAATTGTAGGAGCTTTAGGTAGTCCCGTATCTTTTATAGTTTATGAGTTCTGTTCAAGATAGAGAAATAAGAATAATTCCATTAGATGAACAATACAAAAGATATTAGTGAAAAATTTCGGGCAGTTAGCGTTAAAACTGAATTTTAGGCTAAATAAAAAATAGCGCATTTCCGCCATATTGGATTTAGAAAAAATAAATAAAAAAAAGTTGTTTCCGGATTAACATACTCCATGTAAATTAATTCAATTACTTAATTAACATATAAATAATCCTCTATGATAATATAAATTGACCAATTAAATTTAATTCAATAATTTAATAATAAGAGAAAATTTTACATGTTTAACTCCCAGCGCATAAAAAGCACCTAAATTCGTGACAGAAAATGTTGCATACTTACGTTCAACACTCATTTCGGGGGAGAGTGATGCATGGTACACCCTTGTACGCGAGTCGCTAAACAGCAAGCAAACATACATACATACCATTATTTCGTGAAGAAGCATATGAAGAAATATTATTTCGCAAGAGACTCGGACTTTCACCGATATCGATCATTTCAAATACAAATGCATTTCTCATTATCATTTTGTTTAAACGTCAACAACCATCCAATTTTTCCTATTGGTGGATTTAATAATTGAGAGAGAAACTCTTTAACAATTTTTCGCTAACCTTTATTCTGATTGGAGAACAACTTATGCACTCATAGAATTTTGACGGGGAGACAATGCAATATTGTTCCTTAAGATTCCCAATGGATAAAAAAATGTTTTTCATTTGTAGTAGCTTTGAACTACCTAGATATTTTAGCAGAAATTTCCTTCAAGACCCGCTGAAGCGGGCCGGTAACTATGGGAAGGGCCATGCGACCACCAGAAGCAAGTTCTTCTCAGGTAATTTCATATAAAAGGACACGTCTAAGCCAGAGTTAACTAACGCATTTTGGGCCTTGTTCTGATAGCCGACGAGTGAAGATCTTGCACGATTCGATCAGCAATAATTCACCATCAAATGATCAAACCTATTCTTCAACAGCGAGCAAAAATCGCAGTCTTGAATCTGATTTGCATTAAAGTAAGCGCCAACAACAGATCGCTTATTTTATTTAAATTTAAATTTAATTCAGACCAGTCAATAGTAAATTTTTATGTCATCATGTCCGGTGTACACATGTTACTTTTTATAAACCCTTAATTTTATAAACCAATTCTTGACAACAATTTTGTCAATGAAAAAGCGTGGAGGTCAACGTCAAAGGAAGAGGGAGGCCAATCGCCCAACGCACCGAGACGAGGATGCGATAGAACTCCAGAAACTCGTGAAGAACACCATCAACGATTATTCCGCTATTACTATTTTGGCTACAGCAAATAAATTCTACCTACGCAGCAAATTAATTTTTCTACCAACGTCCTATGGCGAACCTAAGACCCGCGGGTCAGACACTGACCCATGCAATCTTTTTAAATGACCCACGAGTTGATTTTTATGAACTTATTTTTTATATCATAAAAGAGAGAATAGATAAAGAAACGGAAAGTTTTTATACTATTTTAGAAGTGAGAACCAGAAAAGTAGTTTTAACCATCCTCCCCTCCCCCTTTTCAAATGACGCCACTGACTTAGTGACCCACGCGATAGATAGTACTAAAAAATGAATGAACTAAATTTGACTCGCAAAAAGGTTCGCCCTCGCTGTCCTATGAAACAGAAGATAAGCATCCTAACATGGAAATGTTAGGAGCATCCTAATGGAATTATCCTAACAAGTTTTGAATTATAAATTGAAGCTAAACATTGTCAGTAAATTAAAATCGCGATTCGAGTCACACATATGAAGTTATAAATATTAGAATCAATAAATCAAATTATTTTACCTCGTTATTGCGTATATCTATTTTTGTGTTTGAATACTTTATTTTAATAATAAGATAAGTGAATTTTTAATCCAACGCTAAATTAACTAATGCAATGAGCCTTTTATGTTACAAACGATCACAATAAGAAAAGCAGTATAGTGGTCAACAACATAACCTCGATCCTGCCTTAAATTCTGTAACAACGTCTGGGCGCAAAAAATCGTATGCACCTTCGCATCAAATTTCATTCTAATCAATTCAGTAGTTTAGAAGAAATGCTGGAACACACACACGGAAACAGACATCGTTCAAAACCCACTCTTTTGGACTCCAGAACCTCCGAAACGTGCTTATCCATCAAAACCTCGGAATAAAAATTTTTTATGATGTCTATATCTTTCATAAACCTATATGAATACGTAGATATATGAAAATAAAAATTATTTGTGCTAATAAAATATTCGTTAGTTATTAGCAAAAAGATCATAAAATCTAGCAATTGCACATAACGTGATGGGTGATAGGGAAACCTTTATGTAAATCACCAAAGTAAAAGTTTAGAAAAAGCAGACATCACCGTGATCAGCAGGCAAAATGCTTGGCTGAAAAATTTATCCCTTTAGGTTAACTAGTTCGAAATCAATTCGAAATTTTCTTCCCAACCTTCTTAATCCTAACCCCAAGTGCAGCTTTCCATTAACCTAAGCTTCCTACTTCACGTGTGGTTCCTTTTTTCCGATTCTATCGGAAAAAATTTGGTTGTAAAGTAAAAAATATATATCTTTATGAAAGAATAAAAAAAAACTAATGTAATAAAAGACGGCAATTGTGTATAGAATTACTTGGAATCATGATGAATTTAAAATATGTTGTACATGATAAAAATGAATAAATGTTTGATGCCATTTCAATATAATTTCGCTAGAAATTCTTTGTCTAAAGTTATGAGAACGCTTTTGACCAATGCCTATAAGGCCATTTCAGAGGAATTCGACGTCATAATGCAGTACTAATGCATTATTCTACCGTAAGTCACACCTCTTAATTAAGTTGTTCAAGGGAGAATGCGACTGATTAGCGCAGTTCAAAAATTCAATTTCGAATAAAGAATGTAGGGTTGATTCGTTTTAAGAGCAAAGAAATATTTTTGATAATTGGATAATTAAAAATAAGTTAAGAATAAGAAAGATTTTTTAGTTCATTATTGGTTGGCACACAAACATGGCACACAAAACGGGGTTGATCCTTACTTAATATAAACAAAGGACCTCACTATGCCAAAGCACTCTGAAATATTTTCTACAACCTAAAGCAGCCGAATTTCTTGCTAATTTGAATTTTGAAATGTTATTTTTATTGAAATTAATTAGAATTCAGTCTGAAATACTTTCTACAACCGGAAGCAGCCAATACGCCTGCTTATTCGATTCGTGAAACATTATTTTATTAACAAAAAATAATAAATTTTGTGAAGCATTATTATATCAAAATTCATTAGTAGTGCGTTTGAAATATTTTGCTTAAACGTTTAGCAACGAAATCTTTGAGTCTCGAGATAATATGTTTAAAAAAACAATAAATTATTGAAATTGTTTAGACAGCAGTGTGTTATATATTTCCTTAAACGAGAAGAAGCCTAAGTGTAGTCTGATAGGAAATAAAAGTAGGATTGGAATTAGTGGGACAAATCTAGTAATAAAAAGTGTTCATAAAAGAATTCAAAAAAAAAACTTAATGTAAAAAAAGCGACGATTGTATATAGAGTTACTTGGAATCATGAGGAATTTAAAATATGTTTTACATTACAAAAATGAATAAATGTTTGATGTCATTTCAATATAATTTTGCTAGAAATTCTTTATCCAAGGTTATGCGAAAGACGCGTTTTGACATATGTCTATAAGGTCATTTCAGAGGAATTCGACGTCGTAATGCAGTTTAAATACATAATTTTACCGTAAGACACACCTCTAAATTAAGTTTTTCAATGGAGAATGCCGCTGATTAGCGCAGCTCACAAATTCAATTACCAATAAGGAATACCAGCCTAAACCAGCGGATAAAACTATAAAAAATATCTCAAAGATAACTAAAAGCATATTTAAAATAAGACTAAAAAACGGAGAAATAATTAAAAACTGAGATAATTTGGATGTAGTAATCAGTCAGAAGCAATCGTCTAGTTCAAGTTTTCTAAAGATTACATTTTTCTACCATCTACGTAGTTATGACCGCACCTCTAGGTAACAACGTCAGGTCAGTTAATTATCGACGTCCATGGAAACGAAACGCGTGATCCTACTTCGTACCTAATCGCAGCGCATGAACACGACCTGAGCAGATCATATATAAGCGTATTATTGATACGCGTACGTCCTTCTCGTTTTAGTTGATAAGCATTATTCGTAGTAACATGTACATATAGAGTTTAGAATATCAGATATAAGCGGGAGCTACTTAAATTGGGCGTTGTCCATATTTTATAATTCAATAAGTAATGTTCTAAGTGTTCTATAAAATCATGATTTATTCGAGTTTGCCTTGCTGAATGTAATTAAACAAATATATGAAATAATTAAATGTAAATGAAACAATTAATTAATATAACTAAATAAAAGCTTAATCTTGTGTATTATAATTAACCAGATTATGTACCCTAGCAAAGTACTTATATAACGCTGTAAAATTAAGAAATAAGTAAAAAAAAATACCTCGAATCTATTAATTTTAGTATAGGTAATTAAAGAAAGCTTAAAAACTCGGTCCACTTCATGACACCGTAATTACATTCCCCAATAAAGATACTCCCTTGCAGGTCGTGATAGATCAGCGGGTAAAAGGTACCACAAAAATTAGACGCGACAGTTATTCACAGCAGTTATTCACTTTTCCATATTTTTCTAAGAAACAATGGGAAAGTTTGATAAAAATTAAATGTATTGCATAACAAAATACTCAAAACGCTGATAAAATTTTTCAAGCAAATTTCCCCCTTCATAACAAACTTCACCATTTACAAAACAACGTAAATATTTGATTTTTATTTTAGAAGACTTCCTTTTCTGATCCTCTTTGGGTCTTTATTCAGGGCATCTTCTCTTATTTATTATCTGTTAGGATACCTAAACATTTTTTCTTGATAACGTTCGAGTTTGGTAGGTAGCACAGTATAAAGGCACAAGTCGATCTTAATATATTTACCTTTCAAATCTTCTTTCGTGAGTTCTTATTTAA
Source organism: Adranes taylori (assembly GCA_009867245.2). Classification (NCBI taxonomy): domain Eukaryota; kingdom Metazoa; phylum Arthropoda; class Insecta; order Coleoptera; family Staphylinidae; genus Adranes; species Adranes taylori. Next base: position 9,497 of record WYDF02315007.1, read on the forward strand.
ATAAATACAGCCGATAAGTGGTTAGGATGGTTATATATAAATATCTTATAAGAGAAATAGAAAATATAATCTCTATAAATTTGTAATATTTATAAATTTTTAATATTAGAAATATATTTATTGTAAGAATATATTGCCGCGTAGCGAAAATATAAGGGATTAATTAAATATGCAGAGCTAGTCGGAAACCGTAATAATTATTAGAATATAAGAAAGAAGTAAATTAAAAATATTGCTGGCAACCTCAAATAAATATTGCTACTTTAAAATCTCAATTTATATACGAAAAATATCAAAACGGAAACTGCACGCATTCCATTGGGAAGTTTGGGTCAATGTTAAGGACGAGGCTAAGCTTCACTACTGGAATGATAAATGAAAAAACTGACGCTTTAAACGAGAGCTTTAAAGTTTCCACTTTAATGCTCTCAATTTAAAGGCATCAAACAGTTCAGTTCGCGACTTCATCGGCTCAGGTCAATCTTGGTGTAGTGGTGCAGCAACTGAAAGAAAATAAGACATCCTAGCGTCAGACCAACAATCAATTGAAGAAAAACTTACAAGATTGGGAGTAGGTCTACAAAAATCGTTAGGACTGCTATTCCATCAAGAAGTTTTGGAAAAACTAATGTCAAAAGGAGATTCATCGTAACTCCAGCATATGCAGTCGCTGCTCCAACAACTTGCCATCGAGAAAATTATAAAAGTTATAAGTCTACAAGAAACCATCTGAATGAAACAAAACTGGTGGAAAAAAAAAGCAATTGTGGTGACCCCAGTAAACGGATTGCGACAATAACAAGAGAATTTTAAGTAAAGCAGAAAAATTTTTGAAAGGAAAAAAGAGAAATAATTAAAAGAATGCAAGTACGACGTCTGGGAACTATCATCCCAGATGATCAATGTCTTTGGTTCCATATTATTAAATAAGTTTCTTGGCAAAATTAAATAAAGTAGGAATATGTCATCGCAGGAACAAGCAGCTGATCGTGCCATGGATTGGTGTGGTCGATGGAAAGACCGCATCATAGGGCTCTACTTCGTTGACGGGACGATTAACAGTGAACGTTACTTAGCAATGTTATGAGATCAATTTCTACTTGATTTTAATTTGCTGGGTTCTGAAAAATCGGAATGTTTCATGCAGGTCGGTACACCCACAAACTAGTAATTGGCTAAATGAATACTTCTCAGGAGTGGATCGGTCGTAGTGGACTAGTGGAATGGGCTCAACGATCATCATATTTAAATCCAATGAATAGTGCAGTGTGGGATGATGGGAAATCCAAAGTTTACACAGTCAAGATCAGGAATAGAAACCATCAGTTGTGCATCTGTTCAGTAACGCTTGACTTAATAACGTACATTCTGCGGAACACGGAAGACGTTTTCAATTATCTTTCGGATTAGACGGAAACCATATTAAACATATATATATTTAGACAGGCCCTGTATTTATATAACATAGAATTCTACAAATATAAATTCGTTTTACTTTATAACCATGTAATATAAAAATAATAACACGAAGCATAAATTATATTTACATTTATGGAGGTGAGCAGAAAATGCTTCTTAATAAAATATTCTGTAATGATTTAAAACTCGTATGGATAATCGTCTTACTTTATTAGCCAATTAGTAGCAACCGTATGACTGAATGTCTTTAATGAGACGCGCACGGCACGAGCTTAAAAAGTATGATGTATAGCAAAAGGGGTTAATAAGAATGAATTATTAATTTTATATATAGCTGTTCTAAATGATTAATCAGTTACAAAATTATATATTGGAAAACATCATTCAAGTATTTTGAACTACAATTTATGAAAAAAACACACATACAGCAATATAAGAAAGTAACTTTCCTGCAAGATGTAAAAATGCTTTTGGAAACCTTTTCACATCTTGTAGATTTGATATATTTCAAATAGAACTCTTAAAACAATATCAACATGAGTGTTCCAACTTTAATGGTTATAGTTTAAATATTCTCCATGATCATCTAGAATAAATATTTAAACACTTCACAACACTAGGTATGAGAAAAGTTATAGGAGTAGATATTTTCCATATGAAATTACAAGCTGAACTAATTCCACCATGATAAATGCTGTTGCGAATGGAAGGTTCAGATTGTGATTTTGAAAAAAGTTCAAACTAGATCCGAATATTTCACTATGATAAAACTTTTGGGTGGGATAGAATTTTGAGGTCGATTAACACTCATCTTTAAATCCACCACAGGTCGTTGAGTTAAAAATGAGATTTAATTGATGTTCGCATACGTTTACTAGTTTAGTATTGTGCACTAGTAAGATCAGTAAAACTGGTAAAAGCGTGTGAAGCAAGTTTTTTGAGCACAACGAAGGATGTACATGTCTATGCTACTATATTGCTACTCTAATTAAGTAGTGAGTTAATTATATGTTGAATTTATGGTATCTTAACTTATTACATTAATAAGGTAACATGATTGACTTTTGTTTTATGTAGTACATAGTAGCACTTCTGACTTCCAGTATAAGTAAAATTAGGTGTCGAATCCATACACAATTTTAATTACCTTAATTTTGCCTTTGGGATTATTAAAACATTATATAAATTTTTAGCGAGATAAAATTTGAGATAATTTTGACTATAATGTATAATTATACTAAAATTATCGTAAATATAAATGTACCAACACTTGGTATGGATCCATAAAGAATATCTATTATCCATTATATTGTATAGCCAATTAGCAACCCACAGAGAAAACTAATTTCTATTTAACTCCAGAATCGACCAACTAAATTCAACACTATATGTATACAACCGACGCTAAAGTAATACAACGATCCAATCATGCTTAACGAATTAATGTGTCCAGAAAAAACTTTCAGCGGCGCCGGTTAATTAGTTTAAAAGAATCATTCAAATATAGGACCACAATTTGAACAAAAATTTTCGGTGCATCTAACGATTTTAAGGCTATAGTGTTATACTAATTGTGTCTTTAATATAAAATTATGTTTAAAAATTTCGTTGGAATCAGGATTAAACATTAAGTTTAATAAAATCCAAATGATATTGAACAAGGTTTCGGTTATGATTATTACCTTCTTCAGGGCAGAAGATAATGATAATTCTGATATACTTTATCAATATAGAAACATTAAAATAGATAATATAGAATACATATATTTATAGAATAGACTACACAATATGTGACAATTGTAACTTAAAACATTCTCCTAACCAGTTTTCTCCTAATCAATTTTTATTATAATCAACAAATATTTTTTACTAAAAAAATAACTGAATTTTTCACTGTTTGGTAAAAGAATTTCACAGAAATTTCATAGATAATTCTTTTTCATAATTCAATAATTAAAGAAAATTAATTTTAATAAAGCAAATAGAAAAACGTAGCTTTCTATTTGTTAACCAACATCCAAATATGGAGATTTATTTTTTCTTTAAAACGCGACTTTTTTTTTCTTTAAAAATTGGCCTTTTTAAAAAAATTCATAAAGATAACCCTCCCTTTTCTTCTTCTTCTTCCTTCGCTTTTTCCTTATGATTTCGCAGGATCCTTCAGCCACTCCTCCGTCGGGTGCTTCAGCCATCAGAACCGTCGGGCTTTCCCCTCCTCCGTGCAAGATCGGACACATAGTTGTTCCATTTCAACCTGGATCGTCCCCTTCCTCTCCCTCCCTCAGGTCGGGCATCAAACATTTGTTTGGGTTTCCTTCCTCCTTACATTCTTATTAGGTGTCTTAACCTTTTAATTAAACCAATCAGTTGTTCTTGATTGAGGCACTCTTCCCTTATCTTCGTGTTTATGACTTCTTGACCCCTTGTTTTTGACCTGCTCTTGTTTTTCCTACCGTTTTTCGCAAGAACGTCATTTCCGTGGCAGTAAGTCTACTCTCTAATTTTTTTGAAAGATATCAGTCATCATTCTCATTTTTGTTTTCCTGCAAACTTCTCTTTTTCCTATAATGGTATTATTGATATTGTAGTATAGATTGCTGGCTTGATGGATCCGATGATTTATTTCTGGATCCATTTTCCCTTCTCATGTTATGATGCAACCCAAATATTCAGACTGCTGAACTTGTTCTAAGATCGTATTCTGCCACTCGATGTTAAGATCATTGATTTCCTAGCATTCTTACTAATATTGATTTCCATCCCTCTATCCTGGAATGGACATCCCACTCCATTACTGCACGCTGTAGTTTATCTCTGTATTTCGCCAGAAGAAAGAATTCAACATGCGTATATTAGTGCCTATATCCATACTGGTCTCATCTCGAAGTTTCCTACTTTACATTTACTAGTTCGCCTCTTACATTGTTTAATAACTTGGTCCATGAATATTATAAAGAGTAGAGGACTAAGCCCATCATTCATTTCATCCCTCTTTCCACTGTGAATTCCTGTGTTAACTTTCAATTACCCTGATGAATTTAGGAGTAACATGCGCTTTATGTAGAGCCATCCATAGCTGTTTCCTAGGGGGTGTCAGAAGCCCTTGATGTCAAAGGCCGACTTCAGATCGATGAATGCTGCATATATCATAGCTCTCCTTTCTTATTTAGGATCTTTTCTGTTGCGTTTCTAAAACAGAAAATCAGATCTTGCCGATTATGTCTGATTATGTCTGTCGATATATCTGTCGATTATCTCGTTTATCGATTATGTCTAAATCCAGCCTTTTGTTCCTCCAGTTCCTCCTCCACTTGTTGTCTAAATCTCTTCTCTATTATAGATGAGTATAACTTCTAAAGAACTGGGGCTAAGTATATGGCTCTATAATTATGGCAATCTTAGGAATGGGAACTATGTTACTCCGTTCCCAGTATTCTGGTACTTTCTCAAAGGCCCATACTAATTGGAGTTTTTTAATTTTTTTTTCATAAAAGTAATGCTCTCTTTTCAGTTAGTGAAACTGTGTATCTAACATAATATCCATATTCGCCATATTGTAACGTTAGAAATGGAGAAACGGAAAATTTTAGACTTTTAGACTTTAGACTTTAAAATTTTAGACTTTAAATTTTAGAATTAAAGAAAGAGGTATTGCCATCATGGCCGAGAACTTCGGTGAGCAGAGCTTTGTGAGCCCTGGCAACAAGCCACTTTTGGGTTTTCACGGGAGATATATAAGAACAATGATTAGCTGATTCATGGCAGTCCCTTTCCAGTTTTTAAGGTCTAAATCTAAATACTTCACGACATTCCGCTGCGTGAAGTCGCTTAGTTTCATTT
>WYDF02315018.1:0-14754 GCA_009867245.2 Adranes taylori
CCTCAATCACAATACCATCTTCACCCGGAGCTTTACCGTTCTTCATCTCTGCTAGTGATTTCTTAACTTCCCATGTATTTATTTCCGACATTGGTATGCATAAATTGCTAAAAATAGATCGATTCTATTCCAAAATGAGCCCAAAGGGTATTTTACCGGCAACACTCCATTAGAAATGACATACAATTAAAAAGTACGACAAGTTTTACTCTTTATGAAAACGCGTAAAACTATGCTTTCTATGTTTAAATTATATAAATATTAGCAAAACGTAGGATTTTCTTAAAATAGGCGTGAACCAAGATTTTAAACCTTTCACAGTTTTAAGCCAAGACCCGCTAGGATTTTGTTTATGCAATGGGAATTATCCAAAACTAATTGTGTACCATTCTGGGTTTGCAGAATCTATCCACCTTTTATACTTTCCACGTCAATTACATTATTGTGTATAGTGCACAAAACCAGCGGGCCAACGTTTTTAGTAACTGCTTTTTTGGAAGAAACATGTACAAAACTGTGTTTAAGTGCAAATGATAGCATGAAGTGTTTTTTATAATATATCTAATTTTCACGGTGCTATCTGTATTCGTTCAAGAGCAGTAAATATTAATTTTTTGCGGTATCATGAATGTTTTATATAATTGCAATTTCCTTGGCCATTTCTTCAATTATTACAAGATTTCCCTTTACCATATTTTTAAAAGGGTACAAATGAGCCTATAAGTAACTGCATTAGACAGTGCATATTTTTCTTATAAAATGTACCAATTTATTTTCTTCGTAATAGCATTGATGGTTTTAAAATCGATCGTCACTCTATTGTCTCCGGTTTTTTCTTCACCAGGACAATAGGACTCGCCCACGGACTTGAACTAACTCTTATTATATTACTCTTTAACATATCTCCAACTTGTTTTTGCATGATCTCCCGTTCCTTCGGATTTTCTAATATTATCTCATGTTTTCGTAAATCTCTATTACCCATTCTTGTCAAGGATGTTGCAAATACGTGTTCATAGTTATGAAGTAATTATGTACATAAAGTTACCCATTTTGGACTGAAATAGTCTTTGGCCCAAGTTCATTAAACATGGTCATAGAACAATGCTGATTATATATCGAATTTTCAATCAATCGACTCGGTTCGATTTCGCAATTTGGAGCAAGCTCTTGGGCATTATAATGCGTACAATTTTAGCTTTAACAGAATCTTTAGTGGAATCCGGTTGTCTATTAACATCTCTCTCACAAACGCTTTATACATAATAGTTTAATGCAGTGGTTCTCAACCTATTTTTACCCATGGACCCTTTTCCCTTGTCTTTTTTTTTGTGGACCCCTTCATACCTATTCGACATGGGACACATAAAAATACTATTTGACATCCTGTAATCCTCAGAAATATTAGATGGACCCCTAGGTCCATGTAGACCCCGGTTATTAACAAACACTAGTCTAATGGATTAGTATATGGTGTACTTGAAAGCGAGATTTGCTTCGGCCAAAATTTAGGAACATTGACACTTATCGCTTCTTGCACCTTTTGAGCATTACGGGATGATGCACCATCTTGTAGAAAGATAAGCAATTACTTCTTCATTTATATTTTCCTCCCTTTGTTCTAATCTCCCTTTTAATTGTCTCCCTCTTAAATTATTAACGTATGAGCAAAAGATGGAGATACTGACAAGGAAACCTTTGCTGAAAGAGACTCAAATGTACATAGAAGAGGACAGGACTAAAAAAGATAGAAATACAGAAATAAATGAAGGAAGGGGCTATAGTATTGGCGGGAGTACAAAAGGTTCGAGTGGTTTTGAGGAAGATTATGATTTGATCAGAATGGTGGAATTGAAACGAGAAGGCGTCTAAACTGGAGAAACAAAAAAGCTTATTTCTTATATGATCATATATAAGAAACATTACTTATTTCAGTTTTTCAAAACGCTTCAAGAATCCTAGATGAGACTTCAGCGAAACCTCGGCAAAATTAAATGCCCAACACGCGAGATACAACCTAGAATACTAATAGCATCACATATAATTATACCAGTGGACATCAAAATGTCAGATATAATATATATATATATATATATATATGATATTATTTCAACACTATGTAATTATAATAATATACATAACTGCTAGCATTTAAACCGATCTTCGTTGATAGAGTTGACTATATTTTGTTTCTATTAACCATTTTCTCAGGCGGCCTTGAATTTATAAAATGAAATTAGATTCATTACGAAATTAATGGAATGACACACATATAATAAAATAACTCATCTGAAATTATAATTTACAAATGTTCACTTAAAGCATATTATTGTAACGTAACTATATTAATATTATGATTATACAATATATTTGAATACAATAAAATCTGATTTAAAAATTTATGCATAATTACATTACATTTATTTAGTGTGTTTGTATACAAAATTTTGATTCACATATATATATATATATATATATATATATATATATATATTTGCCGACGTTTCGCCAATACCAGATCTGGCATTGCTCAAAAGCAGACTTTATATATAGGCATTTCTATTTGCCGACGTTTCGCCAATATCAGATCTGGCATTGCTTAAAATCAGACTATTGTAAACCTTTCTTTGACTTTTTAAGCCGTGGGGATGAGTGGAGGGGAATGTTTTACAACGTGCGCACGCACGGGTAGTCGCCTCCGAGAATTTGGAGAGTCCGGATGTTTCGTTAAAATCGTTTTGGTGCAAGCTAAAATGTTGTTTTCGGTAGAACAGCTGATAACGATCAAGTTTTGCGTTAAACTTGGTAAGACCGCAGCGGAAACACCGACGATTAATACTGCTTTTGATAATGATGATTACAATGATTTATACTGCTTTTGATAATGATTGCCTTCCGAATTAACAAGTCTACCGGTGGCACAAGGCCTTTGTTAAAGGACGTGAGAAGATGAGCGAAAAATTCCGCGCTGGGGGGCCACTAACGACCAGTACCTACGAAAATGTGATTCGTGTGAGATCGGAAAATTGTACGTGAAAGTTCTCAAGAGACTCAAATGCATGGTTCAACGCGTCTGAATTGGAAATGTCACTATGACAATGCGCCAGTGCACAAATCCTTTGTTGTGACCAGATACCTGGCCAATTCAGGTGTGCCAATGATTCACCAGCCTCCCTACAGTCCTGACGTGGCTCTCCCAGACTTCCTTTCGTATCTGCGCTTGAAAACTGTCATGAAAGGTCAACATTTCGGGACGGTCGAGAGCATCAAAGAGGATTGCGCCAAGGCTTTAAAGGACATTCCGGAAAAGGACTACCGTGACGCCTTCGGTAGCTGGAAATTTCGCTGGCGGCGATGCAGGTGGACAGTATATTGAATCGTTTTAATGAGTTGTACCGATCTGAGCAATAAAACTTTTTTTCTCTAATCATTGACCTGACTTTCCGGACGAACCCTCTACATTTGAAAGTAAGACATGTATTAGTCCCTTTGTTCATGTTATTAGTCGCAAGGTTTATGGTATTATGCATTAGTTTTATGAAACCTGGTGAATCAGTCACGGCTGAAGTATATTTTAGCGGAAGTGATGAGGAAAGAAATAAGGAGATTTGCAAATAGAGATTTTTTACGCACGACAAATCACTATCATTATTGTGTAGAGGAGAATTGCTTGTACTGGGCGATAAAGTGGAGGATAGAAATTTAATGCCTTTAGGAGTGGTTTGTCTCTACACATCAAAGAGCCTATATCTACATAAACATCTGGTGGAGCCAATCCCGTGACCATCATAGCAATGGTGGCCGTTATGATTATCATTGAAGTGGCCCTAATATAGATAGGCACATTACAAGGCTGCAGATTTAGCTACACATAAGCAATTAGCATCAAAAGCATTGATCATTTTCCGTTGATGGTTTTTTCCAAGCAACCAAGCCCAGTTGTTTTATATATAAACTATAGATCCGTTGAACAAGTACATAATTTTCGATACCTGGGAGCTGTTGCGAATGAACAGTGTGATCCGAAAAAACGCGATCAATGTTAGAATCGAGCAGGCTTGTAGAATAAACAACTTTTGCACCGTACGCGACCTAAGTCTTCAGCTCCGTATGTGATATTTGCGATGTTACATTTTTGCTGCCCTATTCTATAGATGTCAAAGCTGGATGTTCAACCAGGAGATGGAAAATCGTATAGAGCTTTTCAAAATGTACCTATACCGGAAGATATTACACATCTTATGGACAAACATTGTAGTCCTCAGTATCATGAACTAATTTCTAGAACTGATGCGAACTGTCAAAGAATGAGATCATCGAAGAGAAAGTTCAGGGCAAAAGATCAATAGGACGACGTCAAAATTTACCCTTGAAGGACCTGAGGAGATGGTATGGACGAGCATCGACAGAGATCTTGAGGGATGCAGTTTTTCGAGCTAAAATAGCTAATTGGATCGCCATTCTCTGCTGGGAGGTGGAGATATAAGAAGAAGATCATTTTCCATGTTCACCAGAGTTTGCATCAACTGATTAACACTTTGTTTGGAATGTGAGTCACGCCTTGCAAGCAAAAGTATTCGATTCACATTAAACTGTTGAATTTACTGGTTTACCATAACATAGTTCTGTTAGATAGGTATTAATTTTTTTCATTTATTAAAGTTTTTCATTAAGAAAAGTTTAATTTCTAAACATGTCTTTCGATGAAGTTTTTTTTTACTTGGAGAGTCCTGCATTGGACACCACTTTACGTACGACAAAGTGGTCTCAAACCTCTTTCTGAGTAAATTTCATAAATTCCACGTCTTTGGTGTTGTTGAGCTGACCTTAGTTCTGACTATAGCTAGCGGCATTTGGATAGAGCACTAGATGCCGATAACTACCTTTAACATTTAACCGGCAACTACTTATTGATACAAATCGGTCCTGCCCTTCAATCTGCACGTAATAGAATGAACGAAAAGAACGGGCGACAATGGAGAAGACTGTATCGGAATGGTAAGGTTGTCCTTTGAGTGAAAATTCATTTAATATATATGGCGTATTTAGAAGGAATGAATGTTAAAAAAGGACAATCTGGGGGAATATTGTTAAAGATAGAAAAGAGTTATGATCGTTAAGTTACGGGGACGATATTTACATGGACAGACTAATTAATCTAACATAAATAAAATTTATAAATTAACAAATCAATTTAAGATCGATTAATGATCATATAATGTAAGTATAAATTGTCAAATAAAAGCTCATTTATTTAAAAGATAAATATAGCGCGAAATTATCAAACGCACCTTTCAGTGCGAAAGAAATAATACTCAAATGATGCCATACCGCTCAACACGGAAAAAATATATAGTCAAATGTGCCGCTATACGCGGGAGAAAACTCAAAGCATGCCGCCTATATGATCTTATGCCGCAAAATGCATACGGCATATCGACTGAATTTTTACGAGTAATCGGAAGCTTTTGTTCAAAAAGATCTGTGTATATATGACACAGATAGTATATTTCTGCATCTGAGTTTTGCGAACGCTATTATTATGAATTTTTCCGAAAGATTTTTATACTTAACGTTTATTTCATCCACCCATTTTCAATGCCTCGTATGATTCTCACCTTTTGTGTTTTCAACCGATTGATGTCTTCTCCCGCTGGACGAATTTAGCAGGAGGCTTTTCGATGCTATGCTCCCCGCGATTTTGTGCACTACCAGCACCGCTTATGCACGCCACCAGTAACGTTTTCTTAGATTTTCGTCACCAAAATAATGCAATTTTGATCCTTAGAAATCTAAACGGATCAAAGAAATCTTTCTATTGGTCGTAGTTTAAAACCTATCTATGATTTTTAGCAGAATTTTCCTTCAAGCTACGCCCAGTGAGTTGGTGAACTACAAAAAGTGCCAATATCCAGCCAATAGGCCTGAAGTGTCTTCTTCCCAGTTAATTGCATATAAAAGGACCTACCCTAACCAGCGTTCATCAAATGCGTCGAGTGAGCAAATTCGCACGTTTCAACTAGCATAATTCACCATTAGTGATCAAACCAATTTTTTTGAACAGCGAGCAAAATTGCAGTTCTCAAATCTGAACTCAAATTAACAGTAATTCTACGAACATTCGGTTAAGTATATATAGATACTACATTATTGTTTTCTGCTGAATCTTTCGTTCTTGTGGCATCATCTTTTTCCTCATTTCCACTTACTTTTATCAATCATAACCCTACCTTGACAAACTACTTCGTCAATGCGAAAACGAGGAGGTCAACGTCAGAGGAACAGAAACGCCAAACATCAAGCTCACACAAACGGAGATAACAGAGACAGGACACCAGAGCGGTCAATCATACTACGCTGTCCGCGTACATAACGGCTGCTGGTAGATGTACCTGTACGAATCACACTAACAAGACAACGAGAAATATCTCACCTCCCGGATTAACGCTACTTCCCACAGACTCAAGCGATGTGCCATTAGCGCCTACTCCAAACAAGCGACAGCTCTACAAGGTAACTCGTGAATATCACCACCGACCATTATTTCGGCGACTGCGAGTAAATCCTTTATTCGCATCAATTCCATTTCCGTCAAAAATTACGTCGTGTCTTCAGCAATTTATCTCACACCATTAACTATGTACTTCATATCGTCGTGAAGCTAAGCAACTAGAACAACCTTGAATATCTGCGCTGATCTTTCATCATTCAATCATTTAATTCTACCGAAGCAAAAGAGTAGCTAAAATCTAATCATAAGAACAAAATTATATCAGAAATCAAATTATCTTTAGTTCGCTACTTTTTACTTGCTATTCTAATAATGGAAGATGATAATGGAATTAATTATCTATAAAATATATGAAAACTTCTGAAACAACGTTCTGATAGATAATTAATTAGCACTGTAAATAGCTAGAAAAAACATTTATTATATAATCATTCGAAATAACAGTAATAACTAATATTTATTTAAAAACATAATAATACTCTTTTAAGTATCTTAATTGATATAAATTTCTGAAGGCGTACAACAAAATAGGTGACAAATTAATAAAAACAAATTATTCACATGAAATATTAAATGCGCAGATGTCATGTGTCATTTTTTTATCTACATTACAATTATATTTTAATTGGTAATTAATGCTAACGATTATACTATTATTTTTAAATATATATATATATATTGGACATTTCAAATAAAATGAGCTTTTCTGATATATTGGGTTATTTTGAATTTTTACTTCTTTTGAAAAGTGTTAGTACTGGTTCTCTTCTGCTTTAAACATTTTACTTAATTTAGACCTTAAGTACAATTTGTTTATCCAATCTGCAAAATTATAACAGTATATTTATGTATTTTTCCATTTTGTCTTTATTATTTCCATTTAAAAAAGTTATTATATCCATTTTACGTAGTTTCAGTATTCACAAGTCGAGATAGCTACATTCTAGGAAATGCTATAGAAAAATTATAAGGGAACTAATAAAGGAAGCATATTAATAACAAAATTTGGAGTTTATACTTATTTTAAAGCAAATTTGCTATGGTGAAATAGTTCCAGCAATTCAAATGTATGTTGCAGCAATGGTGTTTTAATAATACTAAATTACCATCTTTTAGATGATAATGATAATGGAACTTTAGCTATATTTTGCTCGAAATTTCAGTCAAGTATTTACAGACGTAATATGATTATGTTGTACGAGGAACATACATATGTGTTAGATAGAATTAATCTATATACGAGGTTACCATTCTTATTGTATTACGTTTTCTGTTTACTTTGCATTATTAAATGCGGGGCCGAAAGTTTTTCTGTGGCAGGGCGAGTGTAACGCGGATAACGTTATTTTTATTCCTTTGCATACTATAACGATAAATAAAACTACTTATATCAGGTTATTATTTTGAATTCAATTCAAGTGTAGCTTGATGTTTTCATTCTAGTCATGTTTTAAAGTATTTTTGTCATTGTAAAATGAGCTGTGATTGAACTTAGTCTTCTTTTAAATATTGACATTTGGGTCAAACAAATTTGAGATGGGGGCACATTTAACGTGGTAAAAAATTCAATTTCTATATTTTTATTATTTCTACTATATATACTTTATGTACTTTGGATACTCATAATTCAAGATAACCAAAGTCTAGGAAATGTTTTATTATAAGTATATTATTTAAGCATTGTTCTCTAACAATCAAAGTAATTACACAAATTAAATTTTTTAAACTTATTAATAGATTTCATATTAAATTGACTTCATCATTAGTATGTAAATTAAACGGGGACAATTAATTAATTGTAATTATCCAGCGTATTGTAAATATTCTTGTATTAATTAGTCACACTAATTGCTGTAAATTTGCACGACAGATTGGTAGTATAAATCTGCGCGTATTTTGACGTCTCTGACCTTGTGAGCTTCGCTAACATCGATCTCTATCACTCCTTTCCGTCTTCCATCGCATGCGATTAACCGACTCTAGCAGGGGGTAGCTGTGCTGGCTCTAGCAATGTGAAGCCTTTAGACGCCTAGGGCAAAATATGAGAAAGGGGAGAGGCGAATGGGGAAAACTGAGAATGGGAATCAACGCCCACTAGCTAATGAAACAGCGATAGTTTAAGAGGAAGAAAAGTATAAGTAGAACTTATAGGAAGTACCGGGCAGCTGTTGGACGGTAGCAAGTTGCAAAAGCGAATGTAGGCGAAGCTTCCCATGTAAAAGCAGTTTTTTGCTCCGCCAGGCCAGTTGAATGTTGAATTTTCTTAGAATTGAAAATACTCTGCTGTGATGTCTACAACTCAAATGTAAGTTTCATTAATTTATTGACTAGTTTGAAAATCTGAAACAAATTAATTTCCGAATTTATTTTTGTTACTTGTCTCTGTCGTTGTGCTGCTGTTGATCCAGTCTTCGACGTTTGTGATTATTCTATTTAGTGGAATTGTTTTTGTTATAATCCATTGCGAATTTTGAATCCAATAGTTAGGTGTTTGTTACAGTAAATATGCAGTTTACGAAATGATTAACCTATCTAATTAATAAATACTTTACAAGTGATTTGTTTTAATCAAATATGGAAGTATAGAAATTGTATTGATTTGATGTTAGAATTAGCAGGTTACTCTGTGCATAGCAACATTTTATATATTTGCGAAAAGTGTTATGAAGGTCATCGCAATTTATTTACACAATTTCCACATCATATTCTAATATGACACAACACATTCCATTAGTATATTTATTTGAATTGTTATTGCTTATCATATATTAATAATTTTTTATGCGGAAAAGTCTCTACGTGGGTCGATATTAACTACATTAATAATCTTTTAGACACAGCCAACATTATATATTTTATACAAGCTTCATAATTTGATCAATTAAAGTTAAATGGTATTTATTATTTTATCACCTTACATGTCGACACTTGGGATATAATTATCATATTATTTAATAGATCTAACATAAAATTGCTGAATAATTGAGCTTTGCTATGTGGATTATTATTGTGGATTGCTATGTGGATTATGATCTTTATTGTGACCTTGGAAATTAAACTGGGATATAAGAAACAATTTTTTTTAAGTGGGAGAACCTTGGAAATTAAACTGGAATACAAGAAAAAAAAATTTTTAAGTGGGAGAAATATTTGTGTCGAAACGTTAGAGGGATTGTATCAAGAATTTCCGGGAAGTATTTGGGAGGTTCTTGTAACTTTTGGCTTCACAGCTTTTAGCAACACAGATATTGCTTCCCAACTCTAGTAGAAATGAGTACATTTTGCCAGTTGATTTCTCAGACGGCTGGTAATCCCTTTATCTAACGCCTAACCCAAGTCTTTGAGGTAAACGATTCTGGGATTGGGAATCATGAAAGTGTGTGCTGCAGTTTTTCAAAGATTAGTAAAATGTCCTTTAGCAGGAAATGTTCATTGAATAGGAGAAGAAAATAACTGAATAGTTTTTATGGATCCAGTGTGAATTATTGCTTTCTTCTAAGATTTCTAGAACCTTATTACCCGTTGTGGGATATACGATATTATGAGAACAGGACAAGTGGGAATTCGTGTACGATTGCTTTGGAGATTGTCCAGAAGAATGTTGGAATTTACGAAGAATTTGTGGAACTTCTATATTATCTGTGAAGCGATGAGATTTAACTTGAAACATAAATAATTATTGTAATTAATGTCGTAAAGAGTATTGAATGATTTCTGGAACTAAGATTTGATTCTCTATAATGATGTCTAGATTCTTCTACATTTCTAGATTAGATAATGATTTCTAGATCTTAAGGTTTCCAGAACTTTGTTTCCGGTTTTAGGGTACAGGATTTCATCGGAATCAGGAAATGTAGGATTCGTGTAGGATTGCTTTTGAGATCATCCAGAAGAAAGTTGGAATCTACTACGAGTTTGTTCTTGAAGATGGAACTTCTTGATTATCTACGAAGCGAAGAGATTTAAAATTAAGAATTTAAAATTAATTATTGTAATTTGTGTCGTAAAGACTATTTAATGATATATATCTAGAACAAAGATTTCATTCTAGATAATGATTTCTAGATTCTGCTAGATTAGTTTATTCAAGATTTCTATATCAGAAAATGATTTCTAGATTCTAAGATTTTCAGATATGAA
Organism: Adranes taylori; assembly: GCA_009867245.2. NCBI lineage: Eukaryota > Metazoa > Arthropoda > Insecta > Coleoptera > Staphylinidae > Adranes > Adranes taylori. The sequence continues at coordinate 10,652 of WYDF02315018.1, forward strand.
GTTATAGGATATAACATCTCATCAGAAACTGCAAGAGCGGAAATTCGTGTACAATTGCTTTTGAGATTGTCCAGAAGAAAGTTGGAATCTACAAAGACTTTGTTCTTGAAGAACTTCTATATTATCTGTGAAGCGAAGAGATTTAACTTGAAACATAACTAGTTATTGTAATTAATGTCGTAAAGAGTATAGAATGATTTCTGGAAGTAAGATTTGATTCTAGATAATGATATCTAAATTGTTCTATTTCTAGATTCTTTGATGTCTAGATTTCTAGATTAAATCATGATATCTAGATCCAAAGGTTTCAAGAACCTTGTTTCCGGTTATAAGATTTAGGATCTCATCGGAATCAGGAAATGTGGAATTCGTATACGATTGCTTTTGAGATTATCCACAAGAAAGATGGAATCTACTAAGAATTTGTACTCGAAGATGGATCTACAAGTAAATTATCTGCGAAGCGAAGAGATTTACAATTAACCATATTGTATTATTGTCATTAATGTCGTAAAGACTATTTAATAATTTCTAGAACAAAGATTTGATTCTAGATAATGCTTTCTAGATTCTGCTAGATTAGTTTATTCAAGATTTCTATATCAGAAAATGATTTCTAGATTCTAAGATTTTCAGAAACTTGTTTGCAGTAATAGGATATAACATCTCATCAGAAACTGCAAGAGCGGAAATTCGTGTACAATTGTTTTTGACATTGTTCAGAAGAAGGTTGGAATCTACAAAGACTTTGTTCTTGAAGAACTTCTATATTATCTGTGAATCGAAGAGATTTAACTTGAAACATAACTATTTATTTTAATTAATGTCGTAAAGAGTATTAAATGATTTCTGGAAGTAAGATTTGATTCTAGATAATGATATCTAAATTGTTCTATTTCTAGATTCTTTGATGTCTAGATTTCTAGATTAAATCATGATATCTAGATCCAAAGGTTTCAAGAACCTTGTTTCCGGTTATAAGATTTAGGATCTCATCGGAATCAGGAAATGTGGAATTCGTATACGATTGCTTTTGAGATTATCCACAAGAAAGATGGAATCTACTAAGAATTTGTATTCGAAGATGGATCTACAAGTAAATTATCTGCGAAGCGAAGATATTCTCAATTAAACATAATTAATTATTGTTATTAATGTGGTAAAGACTATTTAATGATTTCTAGACCAAATATGTGATTCTAGATAATAATTTCTACGTTTTTCTAGATTATATTTTTAGTTTCTTTTAGATGAGATAGGAAAGGCTAGAATTCTTGTACGATTGTTTTCAAGATTCTCCAAAAGAAAATTGAAATCTACGAAGAATTTGTTCTCGAAGATGGAACTTCTTGATTATCTACGAAGCGAAGATATTTAATATTAAACATAATTAATTATTGTAATTAATGTCGTAAAGACTATTTAATGATATCTAGAACAAATATTTCATTCTAGATAATGCTTTCTAGATTCTTCTACATTTCTAGATTAGAAAATGATTTCTAGATTCTAAGATTTCCAGAACTTTGTTTCCGGGTATGAAATATAGAATCTCATCAGAATCAGGAAACATAGGAATTTGTGTACGGTAGCTTTCGAGATTATCTAGAAGAACGTTAGAATCTACGATGAATTTGTTCCCGAAGAAGGAACTTTTTGATTATATGCACAGCGAAGGGATTGAATGATAAATATGATTATTTATTGAGCTTAAAGTTGTAAAGATTATTTGATGATTTCAAGAACTAACATTTGATTCTAGATTATGATTTCTAGATTCTTCTAGCCAAGATTTCTAAATTAGTCTAAATTTCTAAATTAGATAATAATTTCTCGATTCTAAAATATCCAGAACCTTGCTTCCGACTATAGGATATAGTTTCTCAGCAGATTCAGGAAAAGTGGGAATTCTTTATGAATGCTTTAGAGTTTGGCCAGAAGAAAATTTAAATCTACGAATAATTTATTCTAGTATATGGATCTTCTTATTATCTGCGAAACATAGAGAATAATTTGACATTAAACATAATTAATTATTCCAGTTAATTCGAAAAACTATTTAGTAATTGTTAGAACTAAGATTTGATTCTAGATCATTCTTTCTAGATTTCTAGATTCTTCTAGATTTCTAGATATGTAATGATTTCTAGATTCTAAGATTTCCAAAACATTGTTAATTAAAGGATATAGAATTTCATCAGAATCAGTAAAAGCGAGAATTGGTGTACGATTGTTTTCAGGATTGTTCAGAAGCAAATTGGAATCCACGAAGAATTTGTTCTTGACGATGGAACTTCTATATTATCTGAGAAGCGAAGGGATTTAACATTTAAAATAATTAATTATTGTAGTTAATGTAGTAAATACTAGATTCTAATATTTTCAGAATGTTGTTTCCAGTTATAAAATATAGGATCACACTAGAATCAGGATAAGTGGGAATTCCTGTTCGCTTGCTTTCGAGAGTGACAGAAGAAAACATAATTAATTATTATGATTAATGTCACACAGGTTATTTAATGCTTTCTAGAACTAAGATTTGATTCTTGATAATGATTTCTGGATTCCCCTAGATTAGATTTCTTGATTCTTCTAGAATTCTAGATTACATAATGGTTTCCAGATTATAAAATTTCCAGAACCTTGTTTCCGGTTAGATTTCATGTGAATCAAGATAAGTGGGAATTCGTGTACGATTGCTGTGGTGTATGTCCAGAAGAAAATTGGAATCTACGAAGAATTTGTTGAGGAAGATGGATCTTCTATATTATCTGCGAAGCGAAGAGATTCAACATTAGACATAATTAATTTAGTAATAAGTGTCTATATCCTAAAAACTATCTAATGATTTCTAGAAGTAAGATTTGATACTAGATAAAGATTCTTCTAGATTTCTAAAGTAGATAATGATTTCTAGATTCGAAGTTGCTTCCGACTATAGGATATAGTGGATATTATTTTTTATTGGGATTTTGAATAGAATCAATAATTAATAATAAACAAACTCTTATTAATTTGACATTAACGGGGGTCTTATGGCAATTACAAATTTGCACACACCATAAGAAAAGCTAGCTACTGGGATACATTTCCACCGTCTTGTTCTGGTTTTGACATCTTAAGCGGTTTTAATTTATTACCATTACGCTATTGTGCCCTGCGCAAAGCACAAAACCGCTCGCTTCCCATTTGAGTTTAAGTGTATTTATTATTTTATCTTTTATCACATTATGAATGTGCTGTTTGTTTGCGCTAAGTTGTTACACCTGTTAATATAAATTTCTGATATCATCTTTTCTCGTTATTTATGTAAAGAATATTACTGACCATAATCATTATTTGAATCATTTTAAAAGTAATCGAGAATTTTATTTTGTAGTTTACGTAACGAAAACATCAACACGTTTTAAAGTGAATTATTAATAATAATAATAATTAGCAGTAATAATAATTTGAATTTTATAAACATCTGAATATCTTAAGATAATAATAATTAAGATTAATAAGACTTCAGATCTTATTAATCTTAATGATTATACTAATAATAATAAAGTTTAATCAGAATTAAGATGATTATATAACATTAATTATTAATAATTAATCTTAATTAATTATTAATTAAGATTCATTATTCATATTGTTTTTCTCGCTTTGTAGCGTGCACCTCCAAAGAATCTCAACTTCAGCACCTTTATAAAGACGAGGTCACACCCGAAATTCTTCTTTGGGCAGATGTCATGTAACGACTATCTAAACAATAGAGTAAATCCATTACGTCATTGTCGGGTCGTGTGACCGAAGTAAACTCTAAAGTGCCCAGGATTAAGGCCTTTTACATCTGACTTGCTAATTCTGTAGCTTTGACCTCGCACATCGGTATGGTCTCAATATAGTTTATTAGGAATACCTGGCGCCTTCCATGACTCCAAAGATCAAGACTACCAATTTGATGGAATGGCGTGGATATTGGAAACTTAGCTCCCATAACAGATTCTGATATTTAGCCACTTTTTCTCGTGCATTTAGTTAATTTCAATATTTTTATCAGTGGGGCTAGAAAATTCTATAAGGAACATCTCCCGCTTAGTGGAATCTAATAACAC
>WYDF02315029.1:0-14753 GCA_009867245.2 Adranes taylori
ATGTCGATCTGATACATTTTCGAATAAATTTTTATACAAATATTATAATATAAAAGAAATAGATGAAGGTAATTTGATTGTTTGCTGTTGTTATCCATTGAACCAAGGAACTATTTTGTCGTCTATTTTCTGTTTTCTGTAGTATCGATAGCATAGAAAGTTTGTTAACTTAATTTAAAGAATGTGCCAATAACATCCGGTCTAATGATAATGTTGATGATGGAGAGTTAACTTTAACTATTTTGAGTACAGGTCATTGTTAACAGTAGTTTCTGGGCACAAAAGCAATTTGTCCAAGAAAACAAAGTGTTAAAAAGAAACAATTTTGCTGTTTTAAAATGTTTTGAGGTAACCTTGATAGAAAATCTTAACATTTTAGTAAGGAGGCAAAAGGGCTTTGTTTTCTTGGAGAGACATTTCGTTAGAGTTATTTATAGGATTCTGCGTTAGAATTGTTTATAGTAGTCTGTATCAAAGTTGAGCATATAAAGTGTACTTAATCGCTTTCAATGATTAAGTATTTATTTTTATCGCCTGAGGTATTTTCTTAGGCGATAAAAATAAACACATAACGTTTCCAATGTTTCTAGTTTATTGGATTTTATTTTATTATATGTAAAAGCTCTTAAATATTATTGATTTATTTTACATCAAAATTACGAATACTTTTCCTTTCAATTACAATATCAGGAATTCGTTAACTTTACATAGGACAAACTCTTCTTAATTTTGAATTAGATAAGTAGACATAAGTGAATTGAACATGGTGTAGAATATATTGAAAACTAAGATATATTTGTGTTATAAAACGGTAATCGCTCTTTAATGAAAAATTAAAAATATAATTAATTGACTAAATGCAATTAATCATGATTTCATATCCAATTAATTAAATTATATTTATTGCAGCAACCAGAGTTACAAACTGTGGCGAATGTAACTATTTTTCTCTTCTATGGTGTGATGACTTTAACTCTTGTAGTGTCGCACGTGTTTATAATAGAAATATTCCAAATCAATGTTTATTTTTGTTAATCATAGATTAGTAACAATAAGTGATGGGTTCCTCAGTCATGAGGTACCTTCTATGAAACTTCATAATCGCGACGTGGGTGAATTATCTTATTTCAAATATGAAATGCATGTTACATCCATGTAAAACCAATACTATTTTAATAAATAATTTACTCAGTCCATTTCTGAGGTGCCACCGTTTTAACAACAAAAAATGTAGGATTTTAACAATACTGTCATATTTGTGTTATAAAACGACATTACATTACAAAATGTCGAAAATTAAATTACTGGAAGACTTGATAGAAAATGGCATTTTCTTCTGTATTATTCGACGGTAAGACGCATCATATTCATTTTGATCATTTTATTGTACGGTGTCATTAGTTTGTGTAGCAATTTATTTGTTTGTCAATATTAATACATGAAGAAAAAATACCTTATATGTACTACACGGTATATCCAAGGGTCCCTGTTTACATTTTTAAAAGCCTAGATGGTGCTACAATATATATATATATATTGTATCTATGTGATTGAGATATGACAGTATTGTTAAAATCCTACATTTATTGTTGTTAAAACGGTGGCACCTCAGAAATGGACTGAGTACCTGTAGTGAATAAGTAAGGCATTTAAGGGTTTATGAGTAAAAATGAGTTGCTTCTTTATTTTCTTTTTATAATGAGGTTTGAACCCATCACTAAACAACATAAATTTCACACTAATAAATTGCGCTTAAATTGGAATAACTTTTTAATTTATTTAAATTATCTCATACTGTGTATATTAATCGCTTTTGATTCACTACTAGATAATTATTTCATGACTGCAATTGCAGTAAAATGTGGTAATAGGATTTAGTGTAGAAAATATGTTATATGTCTATATATTTGCATGTGTATTAATTTATATTAAGTGTATGATGTGTGTTAATACTTTTTTATATCTATTTAGGAGATTTCACAGCGCAATTTAAGTAACGGTAAGAACTTGCAATTTAATGGTTAAAATTTAGTTTTATTGGCCTTTCGTTAATATTTCAGTTGGAAGTCAAGTACCTACACAAGTACTAAAAAATATAGCGCTTGATCCAAACATTAATAAGAAAGATGCACCAGAACCGGTTGGTAAGAAGTGATATTTTTACATTAATATACCGATATAAATTTTGATGATTTATACTAAAGCTCATAAAGATAAGATCACTTACAGAACGAACAGATCTACGCATGACGTCATAGGGCGACAAAATTAATATGGGCCATCATATTGGCATCTTTGAATACAGCAACATAATTATAAAATAAAATCTAAATATTTGAGTGTTGTTTTTTTCCTTGTTTTTCTCAATAAAATTTGGCTCTATATATAATACAGATATAATGGAAATAGAAAATTTTTCAATTTGTAACGCAGAGAAAATACTAGTCTAAAGACAAAGTTGAGGAAACAAATGAAAACACAAAAATATTCTGATGTTAGAATTTTCTTTTATATAATTATTCAGAGCTCTTATTTTAAAGTACATTTTACACCTAAAAAGTTATGAGTTTTAGTATCATGATTTATAGTTTATTTATAGTCGATTATTTATACTTGCTTTTAACTATTGTAATAGTTTATCTAGATAACTGACCTTACAGACACAAATAAGAAATTGCAATATAAACTGGTTAGTACAAAATTTGTTTATGCAAATATTAACGGTTTTACAAGAAATAAACAACTAATATGCAACCCTATAGAGTATACTACAGTTGAAATAAATACCATTGCGCCATCTTGGTTATCTCCTGCAAAATTTGCCTTAATCTTTAGCAGAGAGAGTCGACAGGATGTGAAGAAGTAGATATTTACGGACATATTTCAACAAAATCATGAAACAAATATTCTCAGCCAGACTTACTGTTTTTGGCGCTGCCATTTCCCAAGAAGTTTGTTGCCATCTGATAGAAAGTATTCGAAATTTGTTTTACTTGTCTCAGAGTTAGATTCCTCGCTGAATTGTTTAATTTAAGGCCGCATATGAACACTTTCTTTACTTTTCGTTTTACTCTCTTGTGGAAGTTTTTTATGCAGATATATTAAATGCTGATCCAATTTATCAAATATTTGGGCAAAACTGAAATAGATTTTTCGCAGTTTTATCAATGGTGGGTTCTGAGTATTTCTTTTTCTTAGGTTTAACTGATGCATTCTGATTCCAATTGTTGATGTATTAGAAATAGCAGTACTTTTTATATAATATATTCAGGTTAGCACATATCTCCCATTCATAGTTAGTGTTCTTAATTCTCTCTGATGTTGTATTAGAAGGCATGCCCGATAGATATGTATGGAAGCTGGTATCTAATTCGACAAAATTTCTTTGAGTTTTAGGTTTCTTCTGTTTTGAAAAGAAAAATTCAAAGAGGTTTGAAAATTGATATGTTATCCTGATAGGAAAAACACTATTGGCTGACGAAACTAGACAATTGTAATTTTATATATAATAACTACTTATTTAAAAATAAGCAATAATTACAAGAGCTTCACGTTTAAAATTATGTAAATTATTACATGATTTTTTTATATAATTTTTAGAAACTCCGCAAAAAGATGTTCCTAAAACATTTATACATATCGATTTTAAGAAAAATAAAATTCCACATTCAGATGTATTGGACAATCATAATCAAGCATTCAGCACTGGCGATAAGTCTAAAGCCAACATTAAAATGGATACATCAAGCGACCAGAAACAATTTCAGAAAGGGTCATCTCTCAAGGTACATATATGTTTGCGTTGTTGTTTTCTTTTAAACATAGTTTTTTTGTTCTAATTTGGTTCTTTCAAACTTAGCACACATATTCAAACTCTGATGACGAGAAGAAAGTGATAATTATAATGTTTGCTACTTTTAAATACTTAGAGTGCTTAAGTTAGAGTTTAAATGTGTTAAACTTGTTTGATTGAACATGAATTAAGCTGTACGCACGTTGCGCTGATAAAACATATGTTTTTCAGATGACGACTTAATACATTATTTGTATTTATTTATTTATGCACATTTTTCTGACGCTATGTGATTAGTTTAAAGAACAGAACATTTAATTCGTCATGAATGCGTGTAATATCTGTATAGATTAGTAATTTCTAATCCTCGTCATGAATTAGAATTTTCTACCGATGAAATAAAAAAATATGTAATAAATGAACCCGTTATAATCATTAAGTGAAATGAAGAGTATATAACACAATGTACGTTTTAAAATGTTTTATAAAACGTATGTTTATTTTAAAATGTATGTTTTATTTTAAAACACATGATTAAATAACTAAAACTGCTTTTGCTATGTAAATATATTTTTAAATTTTTAAAATATATTTATTGTTACAATTAAGTTTAGTGAGTTCTAAATAATTGTTAAAAGTGTTCATATAGTAGAGGTATGTATTAAATGTTTATTTAATTTTTTTGTCGTTCGTCATTTTTGTTAACTTTAATAATAAATTTCTAAATATATTCACGAACAATATTGTATATTTTTTCTTAATCTTTGGCATCATTTTGCCACTTTTTATTGTTAATTGTATTATTTTGAAGTGTACTATATAGAGTATGAGCTCCTTCCCACTTCAGTTGGCTCACCTTAGGATTTTTCAGAAATTCTTCTTTATGAAGAAATAATACAAATTCTATATAAACTTAAATTTTTTTATTGATCATTTCTTAATCACAAGAAATAACTCATTTACATCATTTACACTAATAATTAACACAAAATGAAAATAAATAGAAAATATGTAAGAAATGAAATGAACAAATCAGTAAAACTAACAATAACTCAATTATAAGTTTTACCACTAAGTAACGTCGCCCTTACTTTTTTTATCATCCGAAATTCTTTGAGGCATAGTACTAACTGAACCTTAGCAGAATTTCGTACTAAATTAATTCCATATTTGTTGAAGCCTTTACTTCAATTCAGGAGTTGTTCTAGCAGGATGGTGTCGCAGCACTTTTTTCATCTCGTGCCACAAAGTTAGCAGGTAAGGGGACGATAAGCACTCGCACTGTGGTCAGGACGGGATGAGACATATATTGCGTGACCTTGAGCAGCGATAGGTAGCGTTGAAGTTTGATGACCCATCCTACATAACCATAGTAACCACACTTGTAGCCATAATGTGTGTGTGTTATTAATTTTTTGTAACTGGTATTTCTGCTGACTATTGACAACAAAAGCCGGTAATGTAGATTAGCACTCGACTGTGTTCGTATGTATTCGTTATCTAGCTGTCATTGATAAAAGTGAGGCTAGAGAGATAATATGGCGTCATACGAGTCGTTGCCACGCATGTGCATGTGTTGCCACGCGAAATTCAAAAAAGTATAATAATCTATAGCACCGAAATGACGTCTCAACACCAACTCCAGAATTGGTGTTAGATAAAACTTTCTATTTTTACATATTGTGTTCTTCCAATAAGAAAGTCATCAAACCATTTAAGAAGGTTCCCGCTAACTCCTAGGGTGTCCAACTTTGCGTAGATGTAGTGGAGTAAGAAAAAGCTGTAGTGAATATGCACGCAGCATGAAAAAATCAGTACTAATATGATAGAAAGAAACAAAAAAATTAACCCCTTCTTGCCTAAGTGATGTGATCAGCTTCCGGCATCCCCGTATGACTTAACTATAATGGTGTCTTTACCAGAATAATAAATGTAGCATATCCAAATAAATGAAGACAATTCAATTTTTATTTCAAAATAGCTAAATTCCAATAAATATTTTTCACACCGCCACGCATAGATATAAATTATATAGGAAATATAGACTTAAGCGTCGGAGAATGCGACCCCCTTTTTATATTCACTGATTTCTGTGAAGTTATGTTATTACACAAATGTTTCTTGAAAATTGTCTTTAAGTTCTTGCCATATTCTAATTTCTCCTCTCTTCTGAACCAACTCATTGCCGCTCCCTTTAAATGTTATCATGCTGACTAATACAAAAGCTTCTGGCCAATTATGCAATACTCTATATATTAAGCCATTCTGTAGGCGTACGTCCTGTTTCTCCAGATAACTCTCGTATTCTCTTTCTTAAATCGTGCATTACATGAAATTAAATATTTCCCGTCATAGTTTCTCTCTGATTAAATAATAGCATTTCAATCATATCGTCTCGTCTTTTGTTTTCTGCAATCGTTACCTGTGTATCACATATCCCTAACATGTTTACATATCCCTAACCTCAAATCTCGATTATCAATGACAGCCAGATAATGAATACATGCGAACACAGCCGAGTGCTTATCTCCACCATTCCCACGTAGCGGTGCGGAGCTTCCACTGATAAATCGGAGTCGTGATGGGGGAGTAGGTAGGTAGAGTGGGGGGAGCATAGCTCTCTCTATAATGGTGGGGGTCTGAGCGCCGTGGTTTTCCTCTAATAAGGATATGTGTATCATTGCCATCTTGATTTGCGTCACCTATTTCTTGTGAAAGTCGTGTACTGTATCAAGACATTTTTTGTCAAGAATAATAATTTGCAATGATTTTGATAACCTTAATGAAAGTATAATACTTATATTCGAATTAACTTCCGTTTCTGTGTTACGTGTTGAGCAGAATTCAGATTTATCTTCTTCCCCCGACATTTTTCGAAGATACGTAGATTCACTTATTACGATTCCGTACACCAGTCAAAATCGAGTTTACACATATGTCTAAATATGTCTTTCCGTTAACCGTTAACTAAATCTAACCTCATTCAACACATCGTAGTCTCAACAAGACTAACTAACTTCACCCTACTTCTCCTTCCGGGTTGCGGTTGCCGTCTACAAAAATTAATTTTATTTTGGGCCATAAGGAGTTGGCGGTGGCAAGTTATTACAGTTTCTAAATTTGTGACTACTTTTGTTTTAAACTTTTTGTTGTCACTAAAGTTCTAATGTATGATCTGGATTTGGTTTGTTGATTTTCAAGCATAGCTTTGCTTTTAAAAAAATTGATAATTCGAGTGGCAGTCTTTGTTTGGATTTTGTATTGATGCTCTTTATCTCAATTTTATTGAAATAGATTTCGTTCATGTATTGACCACCGAGAAATATACAAGAACACAATGTTTGATAGAATAGAATAGATCTTTATTGTAACATTACCAAATTGTAAAATAAATATGCATAGGTTGTCACTCGTCAAAAGAACAATATTCAAAAACAAAAGAAACAACATTTAAATAACAATTAACATACACACATAATTTTCATATATTATATGTTAGTATAAAATAAATTTAATGTTTACTACTATTATAAGATTAATATAATTTCAACGACAATTTACTAAGTACACATTTTTGTGTGTATTTGACGCTTATTATATTATTATCTACCTCATATTATTCAATTTTTTCCTTCTGCGGCGATCGGACATGCATATTTTTTGTCACCTTTTCATCTTTAATCAATCTATCAATCTGTTGATCAATCAATCTGTTGCTCTTCCAATAAGAACAAGTTTAGTTCGCTTCTTTATTCACATTATTCTTTTCTTTGTCTATTATTAGCCTTTCATGGTTTTATTTGGATTATGGTTACTTGTTGAGCAAGCTTATTCTAAAGGCACCAATAGTATTTGATCCATATGTGAAGATTTGTTGTATAAATATAAAGCTGTTTTTATTTTGGAGAATACGGAGTTGGCGGTGGCGTTGAACCTGCAAGTGTTTACAGTTTCTTAATTTGTGACTTTACTTATGTTTTGAACTTCTTGTTGTCTTAAAGTTTTACGGATTCTGGAATGGTTGATCTGGATCTGGTTTGTTGATTTTCCATCATAGCTTTGCTGTAAACAAACTGATAATCCAAGTGGCATTTCTTTGCATTTTTTATTGTTGCTCTTTATCTCGATTTTACGAAAATATAATAAAGTAATAGTACGCAATACCAACCAGGAAACTGACATCATAATTTAATTACAACCAATGAATTAAAAAGCGGCTACTTCACGCTATGGCTCAAACAGAAGATCACGACTCTGCTGTCGAAGCCATTAACCGGCCGGTTGTTAGAAAATGAAATTTGTCGTATGAATTTTCAATTCATGAATGCAGTCAGCATTACACTTGTATTAGATGATTTTGGAAATTGCTGCTTTTAATTATTATAATTTGTTGATATCGGTATTACAATATCCTAAATGAGAAGTAGGTGAAATAAGGCATCATCTCAACTATCGAGATTTTAAGTACAAACAAGATAGACTTAACAACTATGTACTTAAAAATCGATGGTTGGGACACATAATAGCATAAGCGAAACTCCAGAAAAAGAAACGAAATTAGAAAGAGATAAAGAGTTACATCCAGATTAAAAATCCTAGGCACATGCCTATAGCACAGATGATCCTTTAACGAATAGAGATTTTGCCTTTCAAAAGCGCATGTAGAAAACGACCAATCAAACAATATCTGCTACACAATATCTGGTGCAAATGAAATCTCACACAATTGTCATCTGTTTATTAAATCAAAAACATATGCGATGTTGCCAGCTTGTTATTATACAGTTCTTATACTTCCTATTTATTGTTTAGTGTGTAATGTATATTTTAAACAAATAATATAATGTTGGTAAGTAAACAAATTCTTATTTTGTATATTGTTTTGAATAATATTATGACTATTTTCTTTATTAAATTCAAATTTTATTCATATTTGAAAAAATTATTGTTAGTTTTCGAAAGTACGCACATACTATAGGATTTTTAATTTAATTCTTCGTTGTTAGTTATAAAAGATTTGTTAAAGTTTGAGTTTTATTTTGTTAAAGCTTGAGGAGTTGAATTTTACATAAACTAAAGTTTTGTGAGTTTTAAATAAACTATGAATGACTCTAAAAAAGTTGTTGGAAGAGAACTTGGAGTGTACTGGATTCGGCGTATAAAAACTGCCAGAATCGCTTTTATAGGAAAGAAGAAAAATTTATTAAATTCTTTAGATTTCCGATAGATACAGCAGTGTAAGTATTAAACATCGTGAAAAAGTATACACATAAATGTATATTTATTTTGTATTAGTTTTAACGAGTACTTTTATACAGTTGTAGAACATGGATAGAGAATTCAGGCAGAGGCGATCTAAGTTCAAAAACATTACAAGAATGAAATTCAATATAATTTAAGACTTTTTTTCCCGGAATTCTTTTGCATATATATTTATCAGCTAAAAACTATATTCTATGATCATTTTGAACAATATATTTGTAATAATAGTGTTGGATATAATCTTTATTTGAAATGTAAAGAAGTTGAAGCATTTAAACATTCATGTGTAAATTTTAATTTAAAATATTTAATTAAATTATATATACGTTTACGAATATACTATTCTTTAAAATACACCAATGAAAAATACAAGGACTCCAAACCAAAAAACCGAAAAGTAATGATTTTAATTAATTTATAAATTTTTTGCAAAACTATTACCAATTAACACATAGTAAAAACACTTAGTTTTCCATTTAGTATTTACTTTTCCTGTATAAGCATAGAACAAATATTGTACGAAATATTTATATTAGTTGTTCTATTTCAACAAAATTTTATAATAAAAATCTTTTTTGTAGTAAAATACATATTAAAAATATTTGGGTATTTAAATTTGTTAAATTATTTGATCATTCTTTGCTAAATTTATAAATTGTTTAAAATTTTAGTAATTATAATTTTAATGTTAAGTGGAAACTCATTTTAATTTTTTAGTTTAGTATTAAATAATTTTCTAACAAATTTTCATATTATTTTATCAATTTCTGATATTGTAAACTTTAAAATCAACCTCAAGTGAAAGACTCTTGTCAAAGAATATACTCTTAACCCGTTTTTATTAGTATGAATCTATAACTTGTCCTTTAACTTTTCTACAATTATACTTTTTTAACAAAAATGAGTAAAACACAAATACTTATGTACATATATGGTATTTTAACTAGCTCTTGCACTTATTGTTATATACAAGCAAAATGTATTATAGATTTTACACTGTAATATAACAGTTATAGCATCATTTTATTTATTTCATGCATTTTATGTTTTATTGTATAATCTTAAACAGAAGTAAACATTGTGTGTAAAGTATATTTAAGAATTATTACTACAACAAATTTCAGATAATAGTTTTATTTTTAAATACATTGGCAACTCTGTCTCTACCAGCAAAGAATCTAGGCATTTAAAAATTACAACCAAGTTAAATACCAAGGTCAATCATCTTGCAAATAAATTTTATATAGGATTTTTGTCAACTTTCGCTTCTTTATATTTTTTGGTTGAGATGTAATATTTTTGTTATACTTCAGAATAAAAAAGTAGCGTTATTTACTTTTCTAATTAAAATATTAGATTTCGTTCATTTATTGACCACCATGAAAGATATAATATTTATATTTGAGTGTATTTGTATACTTGGATTTATTACACTTGTTTGAAGTAATGTAATTCTATTAAGCCTATTTTAGACTATGCTATAATACAGTGATCTTACACTCAAATTACAAGTATGCCATTCCGGAAGGTAATTAATATATTTATTTCATGACAAAAAATATAGAGAAAAAACTTCAACAATCTTTTTTCCTTAACTCATATGTGCGCATATTATAGTAACTAACTATTCGCCGGTGTCAATTTATGTTTTTTTATTATACGTCTCTATTGATAAACACCTATTTTGCGCATATCGTTGCTTTCTGTGTCACGAGTATGGGACTGCTTATATAGTATATAGAGAGTTCATAATGTTTTAGCAATGCAAATCTGGAGGGGAATTTATTATTTATTTGATTAACGTATATCTTTAAATATTATAGTTTTATAATACTTATTTTATGCAACCAAATTTATTGACTCTTATTAAGATAATCTTTTCAGAAAAGTTCTTCAATTACTTCAACACCAAATGCTGATTTGATGAACCTGTATGCAGCATCAGCTGATGGCTCGACTTCTTCATCGAAGATGATGACAACGAAACACGAAATAGATCAAAGAGGAGAAAATCGAATAGCGCAAAATCAATTGAAATGTCAGTCCACGTTTTTTCGTACACAATCGACACGTTTAGTTGCTGCTAGTGAGTCCCTGACATCATTCCCTAAGTCGCCAATCCGCCCTAGTGCAACTACAATTCGTTCAACGAATGATCATAATCAGTCAACGAGTTTAGAAAAAACTGAGTCTAAGAGCAAAGTTGATAGCGAGTCGAAAATTATATCGAATGAAAGGAAATCCTTGCAAAAATTGGAAATAGAATTGATAGAGGCTGAAAGAAAAATCTATGAACTGGGAAACTTATCTTCCATCAGGCCATCTACTTCAACCACTATTCAATCATCAAAGAATCATATGCTAGCAACACGTCAACCTAATGCAGCTACAAGTCTACCAAGTATTGGTCATGATCAATCAACGCGTGTAGATAAATTTCAGCCTAAGAGTGATTTACAGAATTTGGTAGCTGATTCTTCAACTCCACATACCAAATTGAGCACTCAATCGAGTATACGCAAGCGTACTCGTAGAGCTCGTAGAAAGAAAGGTGCGAAAACTGTGAAGATGGTGAAAAACTTTGAGTGTAGAAAAGAAGAAACGAAAAATGAGAAGATGGACGAGTGGATGAAAATAGCATTGTGTGAGGCGGAAAAAAGATTCAGGGAACTGGAGACCATATCAAGTTTGAAGAGACAGAATTTGCTAGCTGATGCTTCAACAGCACATAGTGAGTCAAACGTTATATCGAATAATGTGAAACCCTGGCAAAAATTGGAAATACAATTGAGAGATGCTGAAAGAAAAATCAATGAACTGATAAACTTATCTTCCAATCCATCTACTTCAACTGCAACTGAATCATCAGAGGATCATAAACCATCAACACGTCTATATTTAATTGACTTTAAGCTTAGTTTAGATAAGCTAGTGGCTGACCTTCCAATATCAGATAATGAGGCGCTAACAACACTGCGTCGTCATTTGCCCAGCCAACCTAGAGCAGCTACAAGCCGATCAACGAACGGTCATGAGAACTCTAAGCCTAAAAGTGATTTACAGAATTTGGTAGTTGATTCTACAACATCAGATAGAAAATTGGCCACTCAATCGAGTACACGTTGGCGTTCACATAAGCGTATTCGTGGAGGTCGTAGAGCGAAAGGCTTGAGGGCGTACGGTTGGAAATTGAAAATAGCATTGTGTGAGGCGGAAAAAAGAATCAGGGAACTGGAGACCCCATCTTCAAGTTTCAAGAGACCTCATCTCTACTTCAAATTACTACTTCAAGTTACAACTAAGTTTAGTGTACAGGGCTTGATGATTGATCTTCCAACATTAGATGACGTTATCGTGACACAACAAAACATTATTCCAACTGGACTGAATGCAAATATAATTCAATCAACGAATAATTATTCCCAATCCACACATCAGAAAAGTTTTACAATTACCTCTTTAACACCAAATGTCGGTTTGATGAGTCTATCTACAGCATCAGCTGACGGTTTGACTAGTTCATCGAAGATGATGACAACGAAAGACGAAAGAGATCAAAGCGGAGAAAGTCGAATAATGCAAAGTCAAATGAAATGTCAGTCCACGATTGCTCTTACACAATCTTCTTCCACAATTTCTTCAACGAATAATTATGATCAGTCAACGAGTCTAGAAAAAGATGAGCCTGAGGGTGATTTACAAAATTTCGCAGCTGCTGTTTTAACATCACATAGTGACTCGAACGTTATCTGGAATAAAATAAAATCGTGTCAAAAATTGGAAATAGAATTGAGAGAGGCTGAAAGAAAAATTAATGAACTGGAAAACTTATCTTCAAGTTCATCTACTTCAACTACTATTCAATCATCAAACAATGGTATACTAGCAACGCGTCCATATTTACTTGACTTTAAGCTTAGTTTTGACAAGCTGGTGCCTGATCTTCCAATATCAGATAATGAGGCCCTGAGAACACTGCGTCATAACTTGGAAATATCTGAGCCTAAGAGTGATTTACAGAATTTTGTAGCTGATTCTTCAACATCAGATAGCAAATTGAGCACTCAAACGAGAACATACAAGTGTACTCATACTGGATCGAATGCAAGTACAATTCAATCAACTAATGTACCCAATTGAGGAATTCAAACAGTTTTAATCCCAACACTGATTTACCGAACTTGTTTACTTTCAAATGCTGCAAAATTAAACGACACCACTTACAGACACACGCAACTGATTCGTGGAAATCTGACGATTACATTACAGAAAATAAGACAAGGCATACATACTACAGAAAGAGATTAAGTCTACTGATCAAAAACTCATTTTTATGTCATACATGAACCCGTTATAATCATTAAGTGAAATGAAAAGAATAAAACCCAATCTATATTTTATTCTGTTTTATATTCAATCGAAGTATGTTTTATTTTACATATGATTAAATAACAAAAACTGCGTTTCGTGTGTAAAAATATTTTTATATATATTTAAAATATATTTATTGTTAGAATTATAAAATATATTTAAAATATACTTATTGTTAAGTTAGTGAGTTCTAAATAATTGTTAAAAGTGTTCATATAGTGGAGGTATGTGTTTATTTAATGTTTTTTATCGTTCGTCAATTTTTTAACTTCAATAATAAATTTCTTAATATATACTCACGAACGAAAATATTGCATATTTTTCTTAATCTTTTTCCACTTTTTATTGCTAAGTGTATTATTTTGAAATGTCTTACATAGAGAACTAGCATTTTCCTTAAATATGATAGCGTTAGAACATATTTGTGGATGATTGAATAAAAGATGTGATTTTCGTTAGAACATTTAATTGAAAAGAGCATTTAAACGAAATCACTTGGTTATAACTACATCATATTAATTTTTGTAGTTAACATGAAGATGAATTAGTAACGTATATCTTCTCATCTAACTCTAGTGTTACCTTTGTTAACTTTTAATATACAAAAATGTTACCATTTTTGTTGTTACCATTTGATTTTGTTCGTTTATCCCACGACTATTCGTTCATCCCAAATGAGATTTTGGCAAAAAATGTTTTAATAAGGTTTTTTTATATCACATGGTTTTAACCTCTAATTTAAAGGTTTTAGTTTAACCTCTGCAGTTTTCTGTCAATTATATTAGACTCCAAATACTACGGCTTAGAAGTTATACTTCAGATGTACTGAATAAATAATGAAGTTTAGTCCAAATATCCTTAAAAACATATTTTTCATGTTATTTTACAACCTATAGATTTACATTCTATAAAATATCTTTTAACAAGTTATTTTACATCTTATAGATTTATATTCTCTATGTCATTTTTTAGATGAATGCTTGATTGTATTTAACTTTGAAAAGTATTCAAGTCTTTCTCCTTAAGAATCCATTTTTTGGAACCAAATTCAGCAAACTAACTATATGGGGAATTAACTATATGGGGTTTTAGTGTGATGATTCCTTTTTTGTCATAATTTAGCCTTTTATTTATTTCTTGTTCTGGGTCTGCTTGTCCTGTTTTATGAGTCTGCTTTTTTCTTTGAGCATATCATCTTATGCTTTTTAATTGCTATTGTTTGTCATACCAGTATTGTTTTATTTATGTATTTAGTTTTTGAATAGAAAATATGAATTATTTTTCTTTAGTATTTCTGGTATTTGAGTAAATTTCATTATGTTTTTCC
>WYDF02315040.1:0-14753 GCA_009867245.2 Adranes taylori
CTGGACTTACTCGAAGTGCATATTTAAAAAGGTTTTATTGATACTTAAATTGCAGTTAAGAATCAGGTAGATAAGTGTGTCCTCTGAGCTAGCCATAAGCCGATAATTTGTGTTCTTTCCAACATTTAAAAAAAACACGTTTATAAAGATACGTTTATTAATAAATCATTATTACTTTAATTTTAGATAAATTCTTATTTTTAATAAATATTAACACATGAATATATTTTCGAACGCTTAAATAAAAGATAGAGAGAAAATAAACATTCCTTGCACAAAATATAACATATACAATCCATGGCAACAAATATGTATGTAACAAAGGCAAAATACAATTTATTATACTTTCTATTTTTCATAATAATAAAATAACACATTGTTCTCTAGTATTAAATATTTACATAAAAGTACACATTAACATTTTCTTACTATTATAAAAATTTGCTTAGCTTCAATACAGGTTATTTCTATTGTACTGTAGTCAATATATTGTTATTTTATTTTTGTATTGATAAGTAGTATACTAATAATATTGACAGTTAACAAAATGAGGAAAGAGAGGTGGGTTTGTGAGTACATATCTGCGAAAATGTTTTTGAATGGTATATAGCCGTTTCGAATCACAAAATAAAGAAATTCAGACCTAAGTACTAGAGACCTAAGTACTTAGGTCTGAGACCTAAGTAAATAAGTAAACCAGACTATTTGGATAATGTTTATGTCGCATGAGAGCTACAAGATCAGCATTCATAAAGAGAAAAGATTTTTTCGTTCAATATTGTACGTTCAAAAAATGTTGAAAGATAAACTTTAGACATCATTTGGGATGGACTGCTGGTATACTTTCAGCAGTAAATGATTGTACACCTATTTGTAAACAGTAAACTGTTATTACAGGCTGGCGTCGATCCAAATTTAGGAGACATGTTTGTTACTGCTAATCGCAAGGTCAATGCTTTATGAAAGTGTTTATGGTTAGCGATAAATAATTTAATAGTAGGTTAAATAACAGACACGCGTTCCTTTATTTTAGTGCTTTACACTTTGCTATATTATCAGACAGTTACAATACAGGTAGAACACTTCTAGAAGATGGTGGTAATCCATTACTCTAGTATGATGCTGGACATCGACCTGTGTAATATTTTAAGGAAAGCAGTTGTGTTAAAAAGTTATTACAAACATATACCGATAAATTTGAAATAATGTGAAGAAAGAATTGAAGGAATGTAGAAAGGTTTCAAAAAAAAATTCGGCAAGGAGGTGCTATAAACTGAACCCCCGCAACAATTAGAAGAAAAGAGGATGGATGGGCTGCTAGTGATCATCCCTTGAAATTTTCGTTTCTTGGTTCTTCAGGAATTGACAAGATAGAATTAGCAAAACAAATAATATTCATAAAGATAAACAATCAGCTTTTATGTAGATATGTCGGAATATCAAGAGAAATATGACGTTGCAAAACCTAAGGAATATATTAAAAATGATGAAGGTGGTCAACTGACTAAGAAATTAAAAAATGTCCAAATGCAACTTTGTTATTGCAATTATCGAACGAAATACAACAAAGTGATGGGCAAGGCAAAACAAATGCGTTCAAAGTTGTTGTATTCGTAATGACATTAAATTTGGCGACCAACGCAGTAGCTCAACATGCAGAAGAAGTTGAAAAATTAATCATAATCCGAATCTTAATAAAACAAGTTTTTAAATATCTAGTACTATAGATCATTCGAACTTATATCTTTTTTAACGCTTATTTTCATAATGAGATCAAAATAAATGTAATAGAATGGATATTTCATGTGTGTACGAGCATTCAGTGTATTAATATAATGATTGAAATTAATATAATCATTTGTATCTTTAAAAAATTTACCCCACTCAGGAATCGAATCCGAGTCTCCCGATTTCCTATCAGATGTTTTGACCACTAAACTAGCGGGGCATGGATTTGAAAGAACAAATAATTTCTTATGTATTAAAACCTTGTATGATTAATCTACGATCCATTACCACCAACGCATAAATCATGCGTCTTCAGGCAGGTGGCACCACTAATCTTGTTTTTGATCTTATTTGTATATTCATTTCTGTTTTCACGCCTTTTAATAGGCTCGCATGATAAATAGAATGGATATTTCATGAATGTACGGCCACTTGATGTATTAATATAATGATTGAAATTAATATAATCATTTGTGTTTTTAAAAAATTTCCCCCTCCCGCCCCCCTGGGTAATCGAACCAGTCTCTCGTTTTACGGTCAGGTATTTTGACCACTAAACTAGCCGGGCATGGATTTCAAAAAACAAATAATTTCTTATGTGTCAAAATCTCGTGTGATTAAGCTACGATGTGTACTTATGAAATAGTATTGGAGTTTCCAACATCACCGTCAACGTATAAATCACGCGTCTTCAGGCAGATGGCACGACTAGTCTTGTTTTTGATCATATTTGTTTATTAGTTTCTGTCTTCACGCCTTTTAGTTGGCTCGCATGATAAATAGAATAGATATTTCACAAATGTACGGGCACTTGGTGTATTACTATAATAATTGAAATCAATATAATCGTTTGTGTTTTTAAAAAATTTACCCCACTCGGGAATCGAACTCGAATCTCCTGATTTCCGGTCAGGTGTTTTGACCAATAAACTAGCGGGTCATTATTTCAAAGAACAAATAATTTCTTATGCGTTAAAATTTCGTATGATTAATCTACGATATGTACTTATGAACAAAGATTGCAGTTCCCAATATTACCGTCAACGCATAATCTTCAGACATGTGGAACCACTAGTCTTGCTTTTATCTTATTTGTATATTAATTTCTGTTCATGCCTTTTAGGCAGCTCGCATTATAAATAGAATGGATATTTCTTAAGTGTACGGGCACTGGTGTATTAATATAATAATTGAAATCAATATAATCATTTGTGTCTTTAATAAAAGATTTACCCCACTCGAGAATCGAATCAGTCTCCCTATTTCCGGTCAGGTCTTTACCATTAAACTAGCGAGGCATGATTTTAAAGAACAAATTTTTGTGTTAAAATTTCGTATGATTAATCTACGATATGTACTTATGAACAAGTATTGCAGTTTCCAACATTACCGTTAACGCATAATTCATACGTCTTCAGGCAGGTGGCACCACTTGTCTCGTTTTTGATCTTATTTGTATATTAATTTCTTAAGTTTCAATATTTGTATATTAATTAATTAATTTCTGTTTTCACGCCTTTTAACTGGCGCGCTTGATAAATATAATCGATATTTCATGACTACGGACACGTGGTGTACATTAATATAATGATTATTTTAATTTCAATCATTAGAAATAAATGTAATAAAAATAGGTCATGTTATAATCAGGAAAAGAACTACTATTTATTACTCTAAAGAAAGAAACAGTCTATGTTGGATTCTCAAATCCACAGTAAAGCCATTAATTTTAGACTCCTATAAATCCCTACAGATCAGACTCAAACCATCAAAAAACTTATTATAGACAATAACTAATCCAGACACATCCAACAAACCGTTAAATTCGTTTATCATATTCAAACGTACATAGATTTGTGCTATTCTCCTTACATTCCCGACTTTCCCTAATCTGAGAAACCAAGTGTGCGGTCACCAAATTCAGTTTTCTGAAAAAGCAATTTATACCTTTAAAATTCGATTTTAACAATCTCAATTGGAACATGCAATGAATGTATGCAAAAGGATATGAAAGAAAAAGTGGGCAAAGAATTTGATCAAAATATGGTAGCGCTAGATTTTTGACAAGATGAAGTTAATTTGAACATCTATCGCAAGGAATATGAGATAGAATATCTAATGCAGTGAATATCTAATGAAACTAACGCTGACACTTAAATGTTTTGAAGTTAATATAAGCAATCATTTGTATTTTTGAAAGCGAACACAAGTCTCCCGATTTCCGGTCAGGTGTTATGTCCTTTAAACTAGCGGGGCATGGATTTTAGTAAACAAATAATTTTTATATGAATTAAAGATATGTACAAATAGACTAAGATAAGTAACTGTTTGGTAGTACGTTTCGAACATATGTTTAATTCATATAAAAATTATTTGTTCTTTGACATCCATGCCTCGCTAGTTTAATGAACAGAACACCTGACCAGCAATCAGGACCTCTAATTCGGTTCTCGAGTGAGGAAATTTTTCAAAGATACAAATGGAGTTGTTACTCATTAACCTTTCACACTGATATAGAGAATGAAAAGATTTTGCACTCTTGCTAGTTGAGTTCTGTTAAATTAATTACTGACCAGAATATTACTTATCAATATCAAACATTTTACAAAAATTGTTCTAGATTTTAATTAATAACTGATATATATATATATATTTAGTAAATTTGATTAAGCGTTAATTATTTTTATTAATATATTTAACAAATGTAAGATCATTGAACTATTTTGTACTTGGTAGAAATATGTATTTATGAGTGTGTAAATTTATTTAATAATTGCTCTGAACTGAGCGCTACAAAATATTTGTAATAATACTGTAAGTTTAATTATTCTTATTGTATCAGTCGCTAATAAAGATGTAAAAATTAAGAAGTCCTTCATTGAATATGTCAATATGGCCACGCAAACAGTTTTTAGTTCGTATTATTATTAATTAAAGCAGCTGCTAATTAATCACAGTGAAGCTCTAAAATTAGAATATATTCTTCGCTAAAGTTGTATTATGTTTAACTTTTTAATATTTGTTGCATATAAAATTATCAAATTCACATACGCATAGCATGCTGAAATATTCTTTAGAACTTGAAGAGATACAGAATTCAATTAATTGAAGCATATATCAAATTTCAAACAATTATAATCTGAAGTTGTTTTTTTGTTGTTTGTAAAAAAATATTTTAGATATAAGTAGGCGTATTGTGTAAACTAGTTCCACATGCGTCACAGACTTTGTTGTCCTTAGCATTGACAAGAGTACATTCGTCGCATTGAGAGCCACCAATCTCCATACTGTCAGATATCTATACGTGGAAAAAATATAAAAATCTCATAATATATAAAAAAATTAAGAAATATTATTGTTAAAAAAAATTGTGGTAAGTAAAAGTGTTAGAGGTAAATATAACAAATGTAATTACTAAAAACTAGAGATACGATTAGGAAGTGAAAAAATAGTTTAAACATTTGGGTTATCTTCTATTGACTTTAACGTAAGTATGCATACAAAAACATATCTTTGGATAAAATATTTCCAGTTTTCCATCAAATAGATCGATCGGCTTTTACATGTGAAAATATTATTTAATATGAAACGGCTTCAGTACTGGAGTCATACGAAGATACTGATCAGCCATTAAAAAGCTGACAAAATAGGTGGGATTAATATAACACAGAAAATTGAAAATATTATTTGATTCCCAACATTGCTGCTTAGCGCAACAAAACGCACAGAAAACTGGGCTTACACGATTGTTAAAGAAAAATGAGGAATTTAAATTAAATTCTATACGAAAAGAATAAACAAGGCAGCCGATGAAATCTGGAACCAATATAACCTGCAACTATTTCAAGATCATCTTGCTCGTGTATCCCACATGCAGGCGAGAGAGAGTGAGAAGTGCAACGCAAACAATAGTCAGTCACATTTCCTAATGTGATAGTATAAATGAGAAAATAGTATAAAGAAGAGATCAGACTGCTGCATGTCATATACCTGGATAGCAAAGTGAAATTGTCTCATATACCTGGATAGTAAAGTGTCATATACCTGGATAGCGGATTTGCATCCGCAAAAGAATGAACTATGAAAAGTCTTTTATGGGATGGAATCACAAACTATCGCGCTGCAATCGAAATTACTAGTTCGGTATGTTGTCGTCGTCCACAACATTAATCTGGTCTGTAAGTAGACCTATACATCATCCTCACGCCAATAGTGTGTTGAGACCGCTTCAGTTCTGCAACACACCGGAAGTATACATCCACATGTGAAATCAAACTACATATCTGCATGTGTAACTATACGGATACTGTAATTGGAATATTTTTCCGCAAAACCGCTCGTCCCCAGAAATTCGGCACACGAGGCAACTACCACGCTTAACAAAACCTAAGAGCAACTCTAATTTTAGAAGGTACCTTAATGAAATATTTTAAAATCTTCCAAGTAAATTACCACTTCCTCTTACCGAAACTCAAGGAAACTTTATAGTTAAAGATATTGCTTAATAAAAACCAGCTCTAGAAAAAATGTCATTCTGTTTAGTTCTTATTTATAAAACAAAATACGTATCATTAATAAAATCAAAGTAAACAACTAGAGAATTCACCTTAGAAACTATAGTCGGCAACAATATTTTATATAAAGAATGCAATGTGAAAACAATCTATTTATAAACACAAATATTGCGTTGCGTCAAAATGCATTTACGACCCCATAGACACACACATATATATAGCTATATATCTATTCTCTTTTATCTTATTGATATTATTGCAAATTTTCTGGTTTTATAACAGGCATCAATGGCAATATACCACACAAAAGAAAATACATTAAAATAAAGTTCTAGTCTTGTTTAGTTATATTAATTTGTATCCTGCCAAAACAATTGTCCCAACTAGTGAAGATTAGTTCAAGAAGTTTGAAATAAGTCCACGGCAATTGAGCGGGGATCATTTTCGTACGTAGTCGGGTTTTGCCTATCCTTTTATATCACTATTTATTACTTACTAAATGCTAGAACTTATAATTTAAATACAGGTAAGAACACAATTAGAACTAAAATAATTTAGTAAAATGAAAAAAGTCCAACGAGTTCCGGGGTCGCAAATAAATTAATAAAAAGCAACAACCAACCAATTAAGTTAAAAATATTTGTATCATATTTTTATACTCATAATAATTATATCACTTACTTGATGTTTACTTTTATTACACATCTCACAAATCGTTTTACTTGAATCATTAAAAAATGTACAAACACCGCAATGCCATCCACTCACAGAATTCGCATTCATATTATTTGTATTCAATGGACGGTTCATCAAAGTTTTCAGCTCTGAATTTGTATTCATTGTATGTCGATTATTTCCAACAATTCGTGGTTCGGAACTACCATTTTGATGAACACCTAAAACGGAAAATCTATAACCAAGAAAAAATCGATTTCTTCTAAAATCTAACCTCTTTGACAATCATTATCCGAATGCAGACTTGCGGCTTTCGCGGTTCGATTCAAGTTTACTTTCGATATTTTCGCAGCATTAGCTGAAGTCTCGCCACCGGTCGAGACATTATCATATAAACTTAATTGTGTATCGGATAATTTCCTTTCGCGCAACTCAAGTAATTTTTCAACTGAAGCTCGTTCCGCAATACTCAAGTTATTTAATTTAACGATGTCGTCCGTGGATTGATGGAAAACACGTTTTGAAGGCATTTCTCGTTGATGACGTTGTGTTTTCGGTTCGGGTGTAGCATATAGCATTGTGATGTCTTCACGTTCACCCAAATCTTTTGTATAACCTTTAAAAATGATATAAAAAACTAAATTATGGCGGAAACTGGGAGAATTTTTATGTAGAAAACCCACCCTGTCTTTCGAGATTTTTATACACGTAATCCCAAGATTCAAATGTTCCGGAACCTTCTTCTTTATCCGGTGTTTTTAGTTCGTTTTTCCGATTTATACGATTTTTTGAAGAAATATCATGTATTCCATTACTAACTGTTGATCCAATTTTATTGAGGCCTAAATGTTAAAATATATAAAAATATATTTAACACAAAAATATTTTTAAAAAAATAAGCAACTTCTAAAAAACATATCTCATTCAATTACTATTCCTCTGACAAACGTTTTCCAACACAATAATCCACGTATTGACAGATTCCGATCATTACAATAGCGTTTTTAAAACATTTTCCTCTAACAGTCAATTAGCCTTACAGAAAACGTTAAATTAAAGTTGCAAGGTGCTACGGCTTGAGTTCACGCCAAAAGTGTAAATAGTAAAGCGAAATGTATTTCTAGAACCCTAATTTGTGATGTTATGAAATTTTCTCGTATTTTGAGTATTAAAAATAATACATCATTTTGTTCAAATGCAAGAAACATGTTACAATTCTCATAAATGAATATGTAGTAAATAGAAACTCACTTCCTAAGGCGCCATCTTCAGTTATATAATTGCGATTACTTGAGCGATTAATGACATCACTATGACTAGTAGTAGTAGAACTTACGCCATCTATTGTGTCTAATTCAATTAATTGTGCGGTAGGAACACCAGTTGGCTGATACGAATGATAGTTACCACCAACAACATGGCTACCAGATGTCGCCTGTAGTGGATTATGATATAAACCACTTGCAAAATGTTTAACAGGTGGATGATTATGATGGTGGTACGTTACGGGGATGTAAGATGGAGTTGATGTGTATTGTTGTTGTTGATATGGTAAATAACCTAAAGCAAATAAAAGAAAATAAATGAAACAAAAACTTAAATATTAAAAAAATTAATGTTTTCTATTCTCAAAATATACAAAGGGATTCTTTTAAAAAAATATCATCATTCTTAAAAGATATTTATGAATAACTACAATGTCAGTGAAATAAATACTAAATAACAAAGCACTGTCATTCACGTGAAGCCTACTTTCATTCACTCTTTCTTAAATAGAGGAGAGCAAGGAGAGGCAGATCTTATATTCTACCTTTCACTAAAATTTCTTGGCGAGTAAGAGAATATCGTTTTGGTGCCCTTTATTCTAATTTTCGATCAAATAACTTTGCAATCTTATAACACAAATATGATGAAACAACGAAGCACCAAAAACCGAACAAGAGATAAAGGTTAGTGAGTAAAGAAACGTGAGTAAAGAAACCTGAACCAGAGCACAGCCTCAAACAGTAGATTCGAAACATACCTAACAAATAGACAACAGAAACAAGTAATTGGGGTAACAAAACATAATTTAAATTAATATTCACATAGCAAACGTTATAAAAAATACTTAAAAAAATATTTAATACTCGTATTAAACATACCAGTATTAAAAGTATTTGGAGCACATCCATTATAAACACACTGAGCAGCATGTGACCCACCAGCACCATAGTGATGATGATGATGAGGCCCAATTTGAAGCACTGGTACTTGGTTCTGGCCATAACGTAACATCGACGAACTACCATTTGTCATGTAACATCCATTATTGGCAATATTGGGTTGGGATGTTGGACAGCTAAGTTGGCCAACATATTGTTGTTCGCTGGCGTAGAAACCATTATTTGCTCGAGGGTTTTGAATGGAATTACTCAACATCGCTATACATTGTTTAGTACTACTAAAATGTGTCTCGCGTAAACGCAAGACTTCCAACCACGTTACATTATACTTGTTGGATAATTCTTCCCAGATAGCTTTCAATATCTGTCAACAAATAATATTACCATTAATAAGACATCATTTTATTCTATGCACAGTAAAAGTTTGTCCTTAGTTGGAGTGTGTGTATTTCACAAACCGAAAGCATATTTTCATCAGAAATACTGAAAATCACTAACCTGACATTCTACATACGCAACTAAAGAATCTTGTGATACGCTACCAACACGATCAGGGCATATAGGTCCTTCCAAAATCAAAATTCCATTACCTACATGTTTATAACCCATTGCTTCAAACATAATCTCAGCACCAACTAAATTCGTTTCAATTTGATGTTTATAATATCCACAATAAGTCTATGAAAAACAAGATCTTTTAGATTCTTTAATAAATCTAGTTTCTTCATTCACTAACCTTTATCTCTCTATATTCTTTCCTCCACGGTTGTGAAAGTAAATTTCCAGCGTACATACTAATCGCATTCCATCCTAACGCTGCTTTATAACCACTAAAATCCTTTTTATTGCTTGCAGATCTATGTAAAACCTCAGCTGTTTGAGGGATCATAAACTTTAAATTATGTGGTGCTATATACAAATATTCAGTTATATATTCTGCAAAAAATAATTAAAAATTATCATCAAATTGATATGACATTAACATTAAATTACCTTCTAATTTATGTCGATGCTGTAACTTTTGTGGACTTTCGTCCATTTCCAAATAAATCATATGTAACGAGTTGATTTTTCTCCATAGATCTTGTAGATGATCTTGCGTATATTGCACGCCCATTACCATTATTTATTATTATCAACACAAAATGAGTTACAATAACCTGCAATTACAAAGCAATTTCGTTTAAACTACACGTACCATATTTATTTTTAGCTTTGGTAAAATGAGATCAACGAAGCATTAAATGGGAACCATTATGAAATTTTTGCAGTGAGTAATTAGAATATAAAAGGACTGAATGCGTAACTGTGCTAATGAAATGGTAATTTAAGTAAATTACTTACAAACAAACAATGTCAATTACATAATTAGGAAGGAAATCACAAAATCTAGTTTATTTTCCTAATTATTTGATAATTTCAAAGCAGTCAAAACAATAATTTTATTACGACATATGTCAAACGTCTAGAAAGTATGCAGCATTGCCAAGTCTTATATATTTATCACAAACTGTTTAACACCAAATTGTCAGATTTCCAGATTTTCTCTTTTTTGTGTTTCATATTACTAATTAATCCATATTTGCCCGTTTTATCTAGGCATAGTTTATGGACCCTCGGCGAATATTATAAATTATACCTTATTTGAAAGCTTTTGGCTCATTTCACAGAGCCAATTCATGTCTTGGAAGATCTTTTCGTTCAGAAATTACAGCCCTTCTAAGTACCTCAAAATGCCTAAAATAAATCATTCATAAAACGCTTTCAAAACGATATTACTCACCAAAAATGCTTTATAACATAACTGTAATGTAATTTTAATAAGAAATGTTGTTTCATGGTTTATTTAATAAAGATCTGTAACTGTCAAATAAATTGTAAACAATTTTAAGACGGTTTGTTATTCAGTAACTGTTACAGTTAATTTTGACAGTTTTGAATAACAGGCTGTCTTAAAATTGTTTACAATATATTTGACAGTTACAGTTTCTTATTAAATAAACCATTAAATAACTTCATTTATTAAAGTTTTATGTTTTATAACAAATGTCTATGCATTACAGCAATGGTTTAAAGGTCAGTAATAATGTTTTTAATGCGTTCTATGAATGATTTGTTTTAGCCATGTTGGGGTAATTAGTAGGGTTATAACGTTTGAACAAAAAGAGCCTCCAAGATTTGATATACACCACTGTGTATTGTACGCCAATGGCTTTCAAATAAGGTATAATGTATAGTTTTCTATACTATAATGTATAGAGGCAATTTATTTATATAAAATATAGGCTAGAGTTTGATTTATGGACACCGCCGAACATTATAAATTATACCTTATTTGAAAGCTCTTGACGCATAATGCACAGTGGTGTAATTATCTTGGAGTCTCTTTTCGTTCAGAAGTTGTAGCCCTTCAAAGTGCCCCCAACATGCCTAAACTTCCAACATGCCGAAATCATTCATAAAACGCTTTAAAAACGATATTACTCACCAAAAATGCTTTATACAATAACTGTAATGTATAGACATTTCTTATAAAACATTAAACTTTAATAAATAATATGTTTTCATCGTTTATTTAATAAAGAACTGTAACTGTTAACCAAATTGTAAACAATTTTAAGGCCGCCTGTTATTCAATAACTGTTACACTTATTTTATAACAGGTGTCTTAAAATTGTTTACAATTTATTTGACAGTTACAGTTCTTTATTAAATAAACCATGAAAAAACATTATTTATAAAAGTTTAATGTTTTATAACAAATGCCTATACATTACAGTTATTGTATAAAGCATTTTTGGTGAGTAATATCATTTTTAAAGCGACTTATGAATGATTTCTTTTAGTCATCTTGGGGCACTTTGAAGGGCTATAATTTCTGAACGAAAAGAGCCTCCAAGATTAAATATACACAACTGTGCATTGTGCGTCAAGAGCTTTCAAACAAGGTATAATTTATAATTTTCGGCGTTTGTCCATAAATCAAACCCTAACCAAAATATAAAATCTATACTTCCTTTTATCGCTTTTAGTTAATTAAAGCTTTGTTTACATGACAGCGGTTTCGCGGTTTGCGTTTTAGCGGCGCTACACTCATTGGTTTATTGATTTCAAGGTCAAGTAATTTGCGGCACCGCATAATATAAATCTAGGGTAACAGAATGTTGAAATATATGTAACTTTCTGCGGCACCGCAATTTGTAACGTATGCGCAGCAGAAAAACAACAATAAACAATCAGCTGATTATATTTGCTTGACTGAATTTGAGAGTTTTTATATTCACACAAGTAGCAATTGTTAGCACAATCAGTAATTTGTGTTTGGAATTGCTAGTTATAGAAACAAGCGACGCAAACAAATGTCAATAATACGTCATACATATGTCACATATGGATAAGTTCCGGTATCTTTGAAAATCCTATACCAATGTCAAACAGTAAAATAATTAGAATTTATATGAGGACGAATCTTTACCATGTGAATAAGAATGCGGTACCGCAATAATTATCCAATCAGAATGCAGCCGCTAAAACGCAAATCCGCTGTCATGTAAACAAAGCTTAAAGGTTGTACGATAAAATTGGGATTTTTCAGCCAGCAATTAAAATTTATGTCTTCGACAATACAATAGTAAGTATTGTATTGTCGAAGACTATTTTATTATATTAGTTAACATATTAAAGCATTTGTTTTATTTAATTGAGCATATCAATTATTTACATGCTTCTTTTGTTTTATTAACTTTTTCTTTTTGTTTCCTCTGATTGTTTGCTTGTGTATCTTTTTTCTCTTGTGTCGTTTTCAAATAGTGCCTCTGATTTCTACTTGTTGTAATACGCCATATAATAGAGTAGATTTTAGTTTTGTCCGTTCAGTTAGAAAATTGTTGTTTTTTCCTTTTATGCATTTTCTGCGCTTCTAGATTTTATATACTTTGTGTAATATTTCTGTTTCTGCTTGATTAAATTTATAGTCGTTTTTGTACTCGGTTTTTTTTGTAACGTGTTATTTTTGGGTAATTCTTTTTATTTAATTTTCCATTTCTCCTTTATATTGTCTAGTACAATGACATGTAAACTCTACTATTTTCTAATGACTTAATTGTTGTCCTTAAATGCCAGACTATTATTTGTTTTGTGGGCAGTTTCAAGGTTGCAGTACTATGGAGTCTTGTGAATTGATCGCTAATATTCTGTAGAATTTCTTTTGTATAATTTCTATTCATGTTAAATGTTTTTTTTTATTTTAATGTTTATATGTTGTACCTAATAGTTAATACATGAAAATGGAGAATATTAAATTAGATCAGTAATTCTTAAAAGGTAGCAAGCAGCCACCCTTAAGAATCGGTATGCTCTTTACAGTTTATAAACCACCTGGAAATTCTCCAGACTCAAGAATTTGATATCATAATAACAGGAAAATAGTAACTTTAATACATGGAATGTTCAGTGATTAATTTTTTGTATCAAGCTGAATTCTGAAACAGAACCTCTGTCTGTTGTAGGAACGTTGGTTTGGTTAACGTTTATTATATACAAAATATAGGAATATAAATACTTCAACTAAATAGGATACATAATATCGGAGAAGGTCGAGACAAAAATGATATTAATGATTAATCGCATCCTTATTTTCCTCGGAATACACTTATCACAAATTCTAATTTTTTTCTCGGTAACCAGCAGCATCACAAGCTGATACATATAGTCAGTCAAATCCATAAATAAAATTTAAAACAAACTCTACATCATTTCCATGAAAACTGTAGCGTGTTGCCAATACTCTTTGAGTCCAGAGATTCTCTGACAGAACAGATTTAATTTCAAAGTGTTAAAACTTTTAGAAATTTTAATCATCTTGTGAAGAATGAATTACATATTAACTCAGCATGCAGGGACAAGAACGCCAATAAAATATTAAGTGTGATTAATTAACAATCAAAACATTTTTTTTATATTAAACCCCATTTTATTGATCTCTAGTATTTAGCTTAACATCTGGTAAAGGATATAATATAATTAGAATGTGTGATAGTATTACTCTAAATCATAAATACCTATTTATTAATTATTATGGGTGCACTACAAAAAAAACGACGCTAGAATTACGTATCTGCCCATCCTGGCTTTTTTAAGCTATGTAGGTGTTACATATTATCAACAGGTGCTTTTGAAATTGTTAAACTCATCTAATTATTAATAAATAGTTATGTACGTCTTAAAGTAATACTATTACACATTCTAATTATATTATATCCTTTAGCAGATGTTAAGCTAAATACTAGAGATGTTTTGATTGTTAGTTAAAGTTCTTAAAAATAATTCCATTTCATTTGTTGAAAGGAATAAAACACCTACTGTGTCGTTTGCACGTGGGTTGTCAATTTTGTCTACATATAAGAAAGAACTCGTGAGACTGAATTAAATGTAACTTTTAATGAAAATTTAAAAATAGCTTAAGTAGTTCAGGTCATGGTGTAGTGAACATAGTCGTTATGCTATGGGTGCACTACGAAAAGAGGGTACCGATGACAGCTTTACCTAACGCTAGAAATACGTATCTACCTTACCTAGCTTTTTTAAGCTACTTGGGTGCTACATGTCATCTAAGTAGCTACTTGGAAGCTACTTAGATGAGATTGTGCAACTCATCTAATCTATATATATA
>WYDF02315051.1:0-14753 GCA_009867245.2 Adranes taylori
TATTGAAAACGTTAGTAATGAAAAGTTAGTTTCATTTATTATACAATTTTTGGTCACCTGTCTACAACAATTTTATAGATTATTTATTAGGTTAGTTGTATTCACGTATATTGTCAAGCCCAGTGCTGATAAAAATTGCTAATATTCTGTCATAAAGTTTTAAATTCAACCAATTTGTAAATAAAGTGGTTACACCCTATACTTGGGTACTAATGATAAAAAAATCGTTGCTATCTGACTTTATGAGCTGTGAGATACAAGGACAACAGATTTTTCTGAAAAAGCTCTTGAAGCCATTGACGCATGTGATTCGGACTTCTATCCAAATATAAAAACAATGCTGCAAATTACTGCAACTCTGACTGTCGCAACAGCGACTCCCAAACGGATGTTCTCAGCGTTGAGGCTACTTAATAGCTGCTTTAGGAACAGCACAAGACATGAATTTTTTTCCAAAGAGTCCTCGTATAATTAAGATTTAATATGTTTTATTTAGTAAAAATTATGCATAGCAGAAATGTTCTGATAAGTTTATTGTTTAGTAGGAAATATGATATGGGAATGTTTAGTAGGGAATGGATGATAGCAAAAGTACCATTTTAAAATCATATGGAATAAATAGTTCACTCTAGGTCACATTCAAATTACAAAACGTATCTGTTTTATTATATGTATGTAACTTAATATTTTACTAATCAGCAAGGTAAAAACTCATTGAACTATGTTCTCCGTTCTACATGCGTTTTATTATATCTGTTTAATTGACATCAAAGTATATTTGGGACATGATTCAAATCTAGATCCTATGATTCAAATCATGATTCTAAATACTAGATCCAATCAAATCCAGATGTTAAAAAATATTTAGTTTCAAAATGTTTAAACTTTTATATTTATATTCTAATTTATAGCACACATGACGTGTTTCTCTTGTTTAAGTACTCACGTTATTCTAGTTTTGAATCTGTATACATTTGTTGAGTTTCGTTAATAAAGAGGAAGTTGCTTTTTTGATGTTCATTTAGCCACTGTTTGTTTATATCGCAATCTTCCCTTAAGTTTGACTAAAGCATACGTAATGTCATTCTTTTGTATTCTTTTGAATATTTATTTATTTAAATCGAATTAATATTTTTTTTAAATATTATTTTGAAATAATACTTTCTTTTTAAGTAAGATGACCAGATTTGAAGCGGGATACTTCATCGGGTCACAGACATTTGTTTGTTATGTTACATGGGCCGCACATTTTTGGTTAGCAAAAAAACAGGAAATGAAGTTAGAAAATCTAACCCCCTATTTCCTTTTTGTGGGTCATGGTCTTTTTTTTTGTCTGCACATAAAAATCGGGACCTTCTCGGGGAAAACGAGACAATTCGGGACAAATGGTATAAATTTGGGACCAAAAAACGAATTGCAAAAAATCGGGGACTGTCCCGGGAAATTCTTGACCTATGGTCAACTTATTTTTAAGGCATTGCGTATATTAAGCCAATAAGTAGACACAGTAATATTTAATGAAATACAACGGAAGTAGACACAAAGTTTAACGACGGTTGTTCACTCCTTCAGAAATGTACAGTAGAAAATCAAAAAAAAACTTTGAATATGATTAATTCTAGTAAGTACAAAGTTCTATAAAGATAATCCGTCCATCTCACAACACAACCATGTAAATATACAATTAAATAGTCCTTATATTTAATAGCCTCGTCTGCAAACGACCTAAATATAAAAGCCAATGCATATTACGTACGCTTTTTATACATCTTTTTATTTTGCGTTTTTGATGAAGAGGGTATTAAATAATTTTGACGGACGCAGGTATTAGATACTATACGAGAATGGGCGATCACCTCTCGTAAACATTGGCTCGATTTGCAAATTATTTGCTTCTTTATATTTTTTCCAGATTAGCTTAATTTATACACTATGACTTTTTCGGTTAACTGATAGCGGATATTTTTGGGAAAACTTAGAAAATGGTGCATTGTCTGAATCAAGAAAAGACTGTCTGGTATATTGGTAGCAAAAATTATAATTTCATTGCGATCGGTTCAATATAACTTGAGTTATGTTAATTTGTCCTCAAATTTCCATTGCGTTGGTTAACTTCATCATACAGAAATACATATGTGGATAAAAAAAATTGAAAACCACATCTTGGAGTTATGGACCTCAAAACTACAACCTCAATCATATTGTCACGTATAAATTTGGGTAGGAGGCGGGGGTGCTTTTGTCCCTCACGAAACGGGTAAGACAAAATCTTTTGAATTAGGATGGGTAGCGATTCTCTCCTGCACTAACGTACCGTCTCGTACAATAACTGCAAAATGCAATTCACTTTAATACATACTTTATTTTACCTGCTTACAATATGCTCTTATAATGTTATGAAGTTATATCACCAGTTTCCCATTACATTTAAACTAAAACACTAGACTTTGTCATTGATAAAGTTACTAAAACTTTTCTTATTTAACTCTACTAGATCCAATATAAATTTAGCTAAACCCTGCGCGACCCTACCAACCACAAATAGTCTCTCTTAGTTAAGGGAATTTAAATAAAAGAAATTCATAAACGTAACAAAATGTATAGAGAATGATGTATTAGGACATGCAAATAAAAATATAATTCATGCCTTCAAAATAAATAACGCATCACCAAATTATTAAAATAAAATAATACTTTCCATTCGCAAATGGAGTAATAAAAATAGATTCCCAATTCATTTATAAAATTAGTCTAATTACAGTTTCTGACGTACGTACCATCACAAACTTATTTTTTTTTAGAACTACGCACAGTGACCTTATTAATTCATTTTTATTTACCTCAATAAACTTGTTGTCTAAGCAATTTAATTTCTTTATTCAAAGAATTCAACTTAAAATAATTATTTAATTATTACCGAATACTGTCCACTACTATCTCCTATATAAAACTTATTTAACAATTCCATTTATTCATGATTTAATTTGAAATAAATTATAATTTAATTGATCATCTTATTTTCAAAACCTTGACCGTCTTTCACCAGTATAATTCGCGCTCTCTGAACGCAATATAGCTTTAATTCACTTATTTCCCTAGCAATATTACAATCAGTACTTTCCACTACATTCTCTCTACCTCTAGTAAATTGCTATAAATTAATGTATTCTCATTTAAATACCCATTAACACTACACTACAAATTTCTTTCGGGCATAATGGATTCATAACAAATCCGATCTGGTTTCTTCACACATACTTAAACAGTACCGTACGGTACACTTTCAGTAACGATTGATTACCAATCAGATCTATTCTCACTGATTGCTAACTATTGGTTACCACCAATCAGCGACGATCCCCTCTACGTGTTACATAATGTGTATAATTGACGTCATCGGCCTTGTTTTTATCCGACGGAAAAATAAAGCTGCTCTTCGATTTCCATGGTGAAATTTTAACTTAACAAGATATTTTAAATGAAAATATACTTTATTTCATGAGTAGAAGTTTAAATGAAACTCTAAATGTTTACTCGACTCACAACATGCTTTGACCACTACATTTCACTTCATGAATCTATCTAGCCATCCTGAATAATTTAAATAATTTAGAAGTATTATGCGCACCAAGTATCTATCATAAAACTAAACCAGAACAAAAACAAATTCCCTCGTGATAATATTTTCGACTCAATGTCCAGCATACGAACATGTAGTATGTACATATACCAACATTTACTATATACATACATAAATTGTATATGAAAATAATAAAATTGCCTATCAAGTGAATGGCCATGAAACAGTCTACTAAAATGATGACAGATTTCGAGATTTAATTTATAGTGTACGTAAAAGAGATGCAAAGAAAGTGTTGAAAGAAGGACTAGGGGGTAAAAGGTGCTCCTAATGAAAGTTTGAAAGTTGAGGTGACAGGTGCACAGGTTGTTTTAAAGGAATTAAGAGTTAGACTTGAGCTACATATTTAATTTTATATTTATATTTCTTCCTAAATCTATTAGAAACTTCAGAAAATCTGAGCCCCGTAATTTCATCAATGTTTTGCAGCGCAATCAACGGCTTGTAAAAAAAGCATTCTCTTGCAAAATGTAACTTTGCCAAGTTTTCAAAAGCGTGAAGATAATTTAGCACTTCCTTAGTTCCACTTACGATAAAAAGTATTCAGGTTCGATTCCACAACTTCTGGTTTGCAAGTCTAGCGCTCTATCCATTGTCTTAATCCACTTTTTGTTGTAAAATGTGAATTATAATGTATATAAAAGAATCTCCGCATAACATCGACGTGAATGTAAAGAAAACATGCGAATAGCTAATGCAAAATGACTTTAGATTTGAAACTAAAGATGAGTACGCACACTCATAATAAAAAATTGCTCAACCAAAAAATCCTATTGTAGTCGAGATTAAAACAATGAATTGAATATCTTTCAATAAAAAAGAGCTAATACAATAGACAAATAGGAAATATAATGGATTAAAACAATAGATTTAAAATTTACAACAATAAAATACGTAAATTGCTAGGCGATGAAAGAATATATTATAAGCAAATTGATATATAAAATAAATTAAAATAGTATAATAATAGGTATATGTAATGGACTAAAACAATAAATAATAAATATATAAAAAATATATATAGGAAAATTTAAAGGGGAGCGAACCTCTTGAACAAATTAAATAGTTTCAATAAGGTAACAGATGTAATTAATACTCAACAAAGGGGTATTTTTACAATTGGACTTGGAAATTGAAAAGACAAAAAATAAATTAGACTCGAAATTATTCCAAAAACTCATATTCCATATAAATATGGAGTTTTGGAATACTTTCGAGTTTAAATTATTTCAATCACTTGGCTCCAATATTGGAAGAAAGTAAGTTTAAAAAGACATAACTTTGTTGATTGTTATATTCTGTAGCATTAGAGTGCATTCAAGATAAAATCATCAACGTTTCGATGCAACCGCATCACCAGAGCAAGTGTTATTAATCTTTTACAAAATATAAACAAAAATAACAATCCCGATTTTATCACTATATATTTCACAATAAAAATATATTTAATAAACACCGACGTTTCGACATATGATTTTCTTGCACTTTCAATGCAATTTTATATTAAAGTGTCAATATAACCATAATAGCAATATTTTGAGAAATTTGAATTACATTAACGTTTATATACAGTTTCAGTGACATCGTATTAATTGCAGTACTAATTGCACACTATTATCCTCCTCCTCGATGTAATAATCGTGAGCGAACCTAATCAAACCAGAGCGGACTGCAACTGGTATTATGATGAGGCAAAGGTCGATTCAAGTAAGCTCTAATAGAGGAATATGTAGCATATACTCATCACCTAACATTCAGATCGAGCAATTTAAAAACCGGCTTCAGCAACTTTCTGACTGCGTTAACACATTCAAAGGTCGCTATATACTTGGTGGAGACCTGAATCCCAAATGCGTACTCTGGGGCGAAGGAAAAACAGACAAAAGAGGAGCACTAGTCGGTGATTTAATATCGACACTAGATATAGGCGTAGCAAATTTGGGAAATACAACCTTTCAAAGAGGTAATTCGGGTAACATAATTGATCTGACGCTGGTGAATAGGATAACACTTAATCACGTAAAAGTCTGGGCGGTTCTGGATGAGGAAACGCTAAGTGACCATATGTACATCCAATACAATATTGACCTGAGCGAGAATAAGCCGCCTAACTATAAGGCTGACGACATAAAATATTGGGTAAACAAAATGAATGTAAACATCGTTTAAGGTTGGAGATGATCACCCTACCCTAGAAACGGCGGAACAGCAAGTACCAGCTGTCATGCAATAGGTGCGAAAAGCATGTAAAAGAGGCACTCCCACAAAAAGTAATCGCAAAAACCGCGAAGTGTATTGGTAGTGTTCAGAGATCGAGGGGACAAGGCAGAAATGTCTGGCGAGCAGAAGAAGGCTGCAACGGACTCTAAAGAAATCAACGTCACTTGGTAGTGATGCAAAAGAGGCTAAAGAAAATGAGTAGAATAAATGCAGAAGGGTGCTACAACTTGAAATATATAGAAGCGAAGAATGAGAACAGAAAACGCTACGTGAAGAACTGAATGCAGACCCGTGAGGACTTCCCTATAAGATAGTCAGGAATTAGCTGAGAAAAAAACTCCCTAACCTAGGCACTGCAGTAAAAAGTGGGGCGAAGAATATAGTGGAAAAACTCCTTCAGATGCAGAGTGGACTAAAGGCAGGAAAGAGGAAGGCAGCGATTGGAGCAGACGAGAAAGAAACAACAATGATAACAGCGAAACATAGGCTTCGATTGATCCTGGCGAAGTACAAGCTGTGGGACAAATGTTAGCTGCTAAAAGAGCACCCGGATCCGATGGTGTGCCAGGTGAGGTAATCAAACTATTGGTCGCAAGGTTTCCTAGAATATGGTCAGCAATATTCAATCGATGTATGAATGATGGCACCTATCCAGCCGCGTGAAAAGAAGCCAGACTACTATTGATTCCAAAGAAAGGTAAACATTTAGAGGCACCAACATCGTATCGACCAATATGCCTTCTGGATACAGATGGAAAATTGTTTGAAAGAATTATTCCCAACAGGATAAATGACGAATTAAGTCGCGGCGGAGGCTTATTGGAGTGGCAGTATGTCTTTGGTAAAGGCAAATCCAGCGACATTGCGTGATTCTCTCGCTAGACGTCAAAAATGCGTTCAGCTCGCTCCCTTGGTCAGTAATAATAGAAGCTAGCATTTCGAACGTCGTCCAACACATAATACACAGCTATCTGCGTAATAGAAGCGTTACATATATCAGCAACGACAGAAAACAAAAGTATACAGGGACTGTAGGAGTCCGGCAATGTTCTGTACTAAGACCGATACTGTGTAACCTAGCATGAGATCCTAATGCTAAAGATAGCTAGAGACGTTTCTTGCATTTGCAGATGATACGGCGTTAATAGCACCGGATCATAACATAGAAAACATTAAGTGAATGCTCGATGAAGCTGTGGAGATAGTGAAGGAACGGATAAGCAGAAAGAAACTTCATTTGGTCCCACAAAAGACAGAGGCAGCATTCTTGTCAACAGCCAGGAAAGACAAAGAGAGTAAAGACAAAGACAGTAAAGACAATCTAGTATTGAATATGGCGGGAACTACGGTACCTGTGAATGGTGAAATACAATACTTGGGATTTACACTGGAGGAAAATCCAAACCAAACGCACCACGTACTCAATGCAGTTAAAAAGGTAGCAAAAATCGAGCGCAGTATTATAAGGCCTAATTCGACGGGCCATGGCGATTTCACTAGGTGTGCGCTGGCTTGCGCCGTACAGTTTTGCTGTTACATGCCGCTCTAGCCTTCATGCAAAACACAATGACAGCGAGCAATAGAGATTGGTTGCATAGAGCAACTAGAGGTACAAACTTGTGGACGGACTGCGCGTCAACCGTAGCAACCTCCTGCATACGGACTGCATATCGAAAGGTATCAACCTCCGTAGTAGTGCTCACCGGGCAAAACCTAACTGACTTACTTTTGGAAGAAAGAGGACGGGTATATGATGATATTAAATCTGGAACCTGTCGGAGAGAGGTAAAGCAGGAAGCGACAGACACTACCATGACCAAGTGGAAAAACCGATCGGATTCCTACAATGGAGAAAACTGGAGTAGGAAGCTTATACAAATATTTAGGCATTGGTAAATAGAAAGCATGGCGAACTTAGCTACAAGTTAACCCAGCTATTGATAAGGCATGGCCAGTTCCACGTGTATCTTAAAAGAATATACAAACTACACAGCGCACACTGCTACAGAAAGAAAAGAACTGGAAAAGATTCTAGGTCAGAAAATCTAAGTGGACGTAATTGTGGAAAACATAGTGGAACACGGCCAGTGCTGGGTCGCAATAGAACACTTCGCGACCAAAGTACTCAACGCTAATTAGCTGATAGTAAGAACTAGAGGCAGGTTTTTTAGTGGGTTGGAGTCCCACAGTGTGCATCCCCGTGGATGTCTAAACTAGGACCCATGGCTATAAGCTGTGAGCATGTTTTCAGCCAAACCTCTAAATGAAAAAAATTCAAAGCCCTAATGAATAGTGTCACCTGTGCAGGGTTTCTGATATCAGACTGAGATAAATTTGAGCA
Source organism: Adranes taylori (assembly GCA_009867245.2). Classification (NCBI taxonomy): domain Eukaryota; kingdom Metazoa; phylum Arthropoda; class Insecta; order Coleoptera; family Staphylinidae; genus Adranes; species Adranes taylori. The sequence goes on from WYDF02315051.1 coordinate 8,202, forward strand.
TAGTCTAATATCAAAGAGACGCAATGTTGAATTGGGATCTTCGTTAGTGCAGCGAACGGTTATCATGCATCTCGAAATCACAATTTGCAACTTTCTATTCAGATCTTCTTTCGGTCAGCGAGCGATTATCGCAGCCTTAAGAGTGATTTGCTCAACATACCGTCATAGTTAATATTAAGTTAATCAGTTATTAATCATCACCAAATAATTTACAATCAAAATCTAAGTATTATATACCGCAGATGCGTACACACTATTCGACAGAATGATCTAATTACGAAATTCAAATTACATACCTAATTACAAACTCTAGCTTTTCTTGGATATATTGGTTTCAAAGAATTGTATTATTCCTTGTAAATGGTTAAAAGTTTCATGTATACCTGGGAGAAAGGAGGTCCATAAGGCGGTTTTTGCGCAAAATGAGCCGAATTGAGAATCATATTCTATCTTGGGTCAGCACATACTTATAAATTGTACTTTCATTTATTACTAATCAGTAGAAGATATATACACTGTACTGGTTACAGTACAGTACAAGGTATACACACTGTACTGGTTAGAATATAAAAAAATGGAGAATCATTTTCAAACAAGATTTACCGTTTTTAAGAATTAGTTAAACTGAAAAGATTGTTTTCAAAAACTTTCTGCCTTTCTTCTGCTTTTAAAATGTAGTTTTGGTGCTTACAGAGATTTTCTTTTTGAATAAATGGATTTAAATATAAAATACATCTCAATATAAGTCAAGTTATATTACATGTTTAACATATAAAATTTCACAAACACGTAAGTTTGTGTTGGTGTGTGAGTGTGTTTTTTTCTAAATCTTCCGAAACAACAAGCTGGTTAAAATGCTTAAGAGAAAACGCATTAAGTCAACGAAAAAATAATGAGACATTTAAAATTTTTGTCATCGTATACGTTTCGAAAAATTACGTGCACAGGTTAAAATGTTGCGTAAAACTTTCAAACTGTTATGTAATTAACCAACATTTGCATATTATATTAAAAAATATAAGGCAATCAACTTGCCCGAATCACAAGTAAATCACAAGAAAAAACAAATGTTACAAACAAGACAATAACTATTATAGGATACTTACACTGTTTATAACACATAACTTGAACTAACAAATAAAAAACTTGTGATCCAGGAAAATAGCATAATAGGAAAAATAAATTAACCTACCTGCAATAAATAATTTCTTTTCCATTCGCAAAACATCCATATGGTGGGGTTCTATCAGGTACTTCAAAAACTACTATGCCAGCAGGACCGAATACTGCGAGTAATGTATTACTTTCATTCGCTGTTACATGTTCAGGGCTGAATAATGGTGGTGACATGGGCAGTAAAGTCTTTAGAAAAAAGAAATCATCTATTAAACATTGTTATCGGATGAACTATCCTATGTAAATTAATTAAATTAATTAAAATTATAAGTAATCCTCTAATATGATATAAATTGATTAATCAAATTTTAATTCATTTCGAACATAATATATAAATTAATGTACTGGTTTAACTCCAATGCAGTGGAAAGAAACTATAACGCGAAACGTATATTGACGACCTTCGAGTTCGATGAAAAGAGCGACGATATCATAGTTTAGTACATAAGCAAGAAGATTCGCATACATGCATACATACTCACAAAAGGAATTATCACGTAGGCTAGCACGACTTTGCACCAAAACCGCTAACATCACATACAAATACATTTAGTCGTTAAGCTATCGTATCTACAAGCTATACTTTCCTTAGAGAGGTAGCTCATTTTGCGATCTTCAGTTACACTTTATTCTGATGGGAGGAGCTAATTATGTTCTTGTAGATTTTCAATAGCAGAGCAGCGTAAGTTAGATCCTTAAAATTTCCAACGGATCAAGATTGCTTTCCCATTGGTCGATATTCAAAATTTCCTAAAATTTTTAGAAGTTTCCATCAGGCCACATCCATCTAGCTGTCGACTTACGCAAAGTGCCCCTGTCCGCCGGTGACACGCCGGAAGTCTTCTTGCCAGATAAATGCATATACAAGGACCTACTCAATTCAGCGTTCACTAGATGCATTTTGGGTAGTGTGATAGTTGTCTTCGAGTGAGTAAATTCGTACATTTCAACTATCATTATTCACCATTAAGTGATCAAACCTATTTTCTTGCACCATGTAAGCGTCAGTAGCAATTTGCTTATTTTATTTATTTGAATTTAAATTAAAATATCCAAAGCCAGTAGTTAATTCTATAAACATCAGATCCGGTATACATAGATATTACACTATAATTTCTACTCACTATTGTTTCTACACTATTATTTTTTTTATTCTTACTCATTTCATTCACACATATAAATATTCCATAACCCTTCTACGTATTAATGCGAAAACGAGTACACCACCCGCCAAGTTCAACCAACCAACGGAGATGATAGAGATTGAAAACCAGAGAGGTCCATCAAGCAGCGCAACCCGCGTATACCACGCATGCTGGTAGATGCACTTATTCCATACACACTACCGAAGCAACAAGAAGAATCAACATCAACTCCCGGTTCACCAATTCCACTCACAGCTCCTAGCGATGTGTAATTACCTTCGATTCCAGGCAAAGGATGATTGTATCCCATAACTCGCGAGGATCAGTACCGCCGCCTATTCCGTAACTACTTCGGCGACAGCGATTAGACCACACAAACGCACCATTTCCATTTTCGTCAAAAATCATATCATATCTTCAACAATTTATCTCACACCATCAACTACGTATTTAATACTGGCTGTACAACCTACGATAACTTCATTAACCATCCATCATCCAACCATTTAATGCTACCGACATTCGGAAGAGTTAGAAGAGAAGTCAAGTCCCAATCAGAAAAACACATAATAATAGAAATTTAATTATTTTTAGTTCGCTACTTGTTACTTGCTACTTTTTTCTAAATGTATGCTTTTTTAAAGTTGATGAACGGTGAGGAAAGTTTCGATGTATACGAAGGTCAAAATCAATCAATGATTCCAGATGATGTACCTAGCCAGATAAACATTCACATACATGATAACGATGATATTTGATGGAGATTCTGATGATGATATTCCACTTTCTATTGCCACGTACGGAAAAATAATGGGTTGAATTAAATGTAATTTGTCAGTAGTAAGTTCATAAATTATATTTCAATAAATTTAATATACATTCGGATTATATTATATTTAAATGGTTCGTAGGAGTTCTGAGAATTCTAAGCGCACGTTTTCAACAAAAGATTCACCTGCATCTGATTCCTCATCGTTTGATTTTACGCAGTAGAAGTAGGAAGCTTCAGTTAGCAAAGATTCTGGGATGTCTATAAAAGATGCCCACTCATTGATCTTTCACAAGAAGGAGCGTGGATTTGACAAAATGAAATTTGATGGGAATGCCCAGTTACTTTCTATTCGTTGGAGAGATAGTAGCATTGTAACAATGTAACAAAAAATTTCATAAGTATAAAATTTTCATAAAATTTAACAAACTATAACCCAGCTATTCCTATGGCGAAAGTAAAATTTCAGCAAAGTAAAACAATGTGTGAACTACTATCGAATAATCATTCGTGACAAAAATGGTGGTGGCCGCTTTTCATGCATATGGTCAACTTGACATTAGTAAATGCATGGAAAATATATACCAAATTGCTAACAGTGATGATAGGATACATCTTCTGCGTTCCTAAGATGTAGATCATCACAAGTGCGGTCATCGACTTCTACGAGAAAACCTTCCTTGAAAAAGTCCAGAAGAGAAAAAGTCTCTTCTGTTCCCATAAAGCAAAGGTGGACATTTAGATATTTACCACAAAAATTAGCACAGCAGCTAAGATGTTTCCATGTCATTAGTGTGAGATGGAAATGCAATGTAACTTTGATTATAGAAAGAGATTTTTTACGATACCACGGATAGGACCATAGCATTCCATTTAGTACATGATGTAGTAATGATGAAGGATTGATCACGAAACAGGTTTCTAGTCATAAACTAGAGAATAATTTAAAGAATAAAGAAATGAACAAAGATTTTCAATGTGAATCAAATTTATGAGTATTACAAACTAAGCAAAAAATTATGCATGGAGGAATATTTAATATACAGTATATAATTAATATATAAATATAATAATTATAAATATTTACAATTATTTACTAGCATAAATTATTTTTATTTTAATAATTTGGTAATTATTCTGATAACGCATTTTATCCTGTTTGTAGTTATTCACTATCTAGTTATGTTGGATGATTTATAAATAACTGTCAAAGGACGCAAGATAAGATTCTCTTATATATAAAATGAGCGTAGTGCTTTATAGTAATTAGTAAATTAATTCAAATTGGTGTTGATTTGGTGTATTTTTTTTTGTCATATTAATCGACATATCATGTAGGTTCAACCCATCAGATAGGAGCACCACGTGTATCTACTTATACAGAGATTGCGTGTATATTAATATTCAGATTCAATTCATTTGAAAATTATTTATGACCGAAAACTAAGTACACATTTAGCAGACATGAACGATCCTCTTTCAAACAAAAAGCAATAAAAATTTATACTTAATTAAAAACTCTTTTCTATATCTTTTTTATTTTTAATTTGCATTAATTTATGGGAAATACTTAAAAATCCATACCAATTTAATTTAAAATATTTTTCGATATAATCCTACAATTTAATTTTAAATAATAAAAAACAACCTATATTTAGTTTAAATAAATAATTTTTATTAGTAAAATGTGTATAAGTAATTAAAAACGCTTTTCTATATATGTATTATTTTTAAGTTGCATTAATTTATCGGACTCTGATTAAATACTTAAAAATCCTTATCAATTTAATTTAAAATGTTTTTAATGTAATCCTACAATTTAATCTTAAATAATAAAAAAACTGTTGTAACTCGCCATTAGATGGCGCTGCAGCACATCAACTTCTACATCAACGTTCAACCGACCGCCATGAAAATGTATATATTTAGGTATTTGAGTACAAAGAATATTTTTTTGCTATCCACTTTACTGTAACTCGCTACTAGATGGCGATGCAGCACGCGGCCATATGCCGCATCAACGTCAAGGCTGGCCGCAACGAAGCCGCGGCAAATAAGGCAGCGGCAAAGCCGCGACAATTAGACATGTCGCTGGCCGTTGCAACTAGACCATGTTGCTGGCCGCTGTAAACCCGTGACAATTTGACATGTCGCTGGCCGATGCAAGCGAATTACCCATAAGAACCTTCGTCAATTGAGCAACATTCAATTCTCTCGGAGAACAAAAATCAGAAAACTAAAGCGATGTTGGAATGAGAGTGACTTCCGGCTGGTTTTTCTAGTATCCATACACTTCGAAGCGCAGCAGGCTATCGGCAGTAAGTCCCATTTAACTAAATGGAGGTGAGCGGGTTTGATGTTTTATTGTTCATTCAAAATGCGTTCGTTGTTAGAATAACGGTACTTTTAAATCTTGCTTCTTTCTCAAAAGTCACGTAGCACCATCATTTTGAATGGGTGCTACTACTTAAAATGGTAGCACCAATAAAACTATTTATATAAAATATTTTTATCACTCTAGCCCAGTGGTGCACGGCCTTTCTGAAAGATGGGCCAATTTACCAATTTTATAATTCTTCTTCGGCCGCAGTGGGCAAAAGTGCTATAAAACTTTGTTAATAAAGTTTATTATTACAATGTTTCATTTCGCTCGCAAATCTTTATCCCGCAAAAGATAATCGTATTCAGTAATAAAGACAGGGCCGGATTAACCCACTTTGGCGCCCTAAACATTTTCTTCTTACCGATCTCCCCCCCCCCCTCTCTCTCTCTCCCACAAGAAATAGAGTTGTCTAACAGAACAGTAAACTGTCTTATTTGCATATCTTATCAAAATAGACGTTTTCATCGGGTCCTTCAAAAACTGGGCCCTAGACATTTGTCTCATTTGTCTATGCGATGATCCGGCCCTGAATAAAGAATAATATTATGCATCTTTTTCATATTCTATTAAAATATGCTGATAAAATATTTATATCAAATAGCGTGGCGGGCCGCAAGAAAGGCCACCACGAGCAGCAAGCGGCCCACGGGCCGAGGTTTGTTCATCACTGCTCTAGCCAAATGTTTATTTAAAAATCAAAGTTGTTTAACACAAATTATAGAAATCATATAGCACGTGGCTGAAGGATGTATCTTCACGTTGATTTAGCTATACACTTGACTGTCAATTGGAATGCCCCAGGTTTAATTTACCGATGAAAAAATATTTTTCAAGTTAGCAAAAATAATAATATTAATTTCATTATTAGTGTTAATGACTTGGAGTGACGTTTAACTCATGAAATTTAAACAGGTAAGTATAAAGAATGTTCCAATTGAAATAAGAACCCCTAGATTTTAGTGGGTCGTGTTACACAACACATTTATATATATATATATATATATATATATATATATCACTATCTATCACCCCCCATATTTGTAAGGCTCTGTACATAAGCGCCTCGCGTTCTTCTCCAC
>WYDF02315062.1:0-28266 GCA_009867245.2 Adranes taylori
GTAATATGCAACCAGTATGCCGGTTAGAATCGTCGGCATACGATGGTTACATAACAACTAACCATGTGACATTATTTTAATTCGTTTATGGTTGCGAATTGATTTTGAAATTAATTTAAGATAAAGCTTTAACTGTTTGAAATAATCTAGACACGTAATCTAATCGATATTTTTTTAAACATTAAATCACTTTCATGAATAAGTTTTGTATCTGATGCATTTCCCGCAAATAAATTATAACATACTATTCAAGATTATTTGATTTTCCAAATTTAACGCAATGTTATAATTGTTTGAATTTTTACTTAGTTATCAGAGCTTGCCATTTCTACATTAATCATACATGAATAGTATCATATGTTATCCACGAATTAATAACTGTTCGATCAAGTAACTTATGCATTTGCAAGTACAGACCGCCGTAAAAGCGTTTACAATTTGTTTGAGTTAGTTATTTACTAAAAAGAGCATGAAAACATTATTTAATACAATTTAATGGTTTATAACAAATATTTGTACATTACAGTTATGCTATCAAGCAATTTTAGTGAGTTATAGCGTATTAAGAACGTTTTATAAATGAGATCTTTTAAACATGTCGAGGCTCTTTGAGGGGCTATATGTCCTGAAAAAATCGCACGAAAATACGACATACACTACTCTACTCAGTGCATAAAGGGCTTTCGAATAAGATATTACTTTCATTTTTAGCGGCGTCCATAAGCCATAGTCAAGCCGAAAGTTTTGTTATGTACTATTTAAACAAAAAAGGCGATTATTTCCAAAGTAAATAAAAGCCCAAACGCGCTAAAATATGTTTTTAATACTCTATGTATGCATGTAAGTGAATGTTGACAAATAAATATGTTTAATTTTTATATAAAAAGATTTCTTTTCATACATATAATAATGGTACAGACAGTATACATCGATTCATATCAATTAGGTACGTAAGTCTGAGAGAGGTTGATAAAACGTTTACAAAACTTATACACTGGTTTAGTTCAACACAACACTTTTAATCAATCAGCTGATTGGTTTTGAGGTTTTTCATTACTTTACTAAATATGTTAAAATTATATGCTACAATTTTGTATCAAGGTCGGAAACATTTAAAAAAAATCAGGTCCGTATATAAAACCATTTTTAATTGTACTTTTTTATCAGTATGTAGCTATAAAGCTAAACAAAAGTAAGGTTAGCTCATAATGACATTTAATACACAGAGTCGTATTCAGTGCAATGGTAATTTTTCTTTTATATATCAAAATGAAAATTTAACATATTACTTGAACACAATATTAACATATATTTATCATGATACAAATATATTTGTAATTTTTAAGCTTCAGGACGTAATAGCTTCAAGATGTAGTTATATTTGAGTTATTTTAAAATAATAAGGCGTCTCATGTCGTTATGCAGGTTGTAGATTTAATAAATAGCTGCACGCTTGCAGTGTCAAGGTTTTTGCGAGATTATTGCAAAAAGGTGATCTAATCCATATGTACGTAATTGACCTAAGTGTATTGATTTTTAGTTTATAATTATAAGGATGGTGTTTCGATCATTCTTAAATCATATAACAGAAATTAGTATGAAATAAAATTTCTTTCCTTAACAATGACGCAATCACGAATATATCAAATTATGAACTAAACATACGTACGAGGAATATTTAAAAACAATTTATAATCTTAAAATATTTTATTGTATGTTTTCAATATTAGAAAATTGATTCTAAGAAAGGACAAGTTTACTTTATTGTTCTTACTTAGAGACTTTTCTTCTTTTAATTCAGCGTTACTTCGGGATGCAAAATCATTGGACAATAAAAGGTTTCTGCTTCAGAGATTAAAATAGATGTCATTTCTTAATCAATTCAAAGTGAGAGTTCCTTCTTAATGTATACAGAATTTTGAAAAAATGTAGGTATATGCATGATACGAATTTGTATGCTTTTCTCCTGTCGATTGTAATCGCATATCTAGGGAGCGTCTAATGATATTGAGCCAGGATTTACATAGACCATTTCCACTGGTACAGTTAAGATTTCTTAAAGACATTATGCAGTATTCATAAAGCAAAGACATCATATTCTCAACTAGATCCTCAATACGGTAGTTTTCAACTTAATCAATCCCCAGATAGTTGCCATGTGATAGAATGTAACCCAACCCTGATTTTCACTACTTTGAAGAAGTTTTTCAAAACATTGAATCTCTAGAACGGGTTAAACTGAGGTTCCAAACAAATATGTTCGTTTTTAATTTTGGTATCAATGAGTTGAGGGAAGGAATTTTTCATGAGGTGCTTGCTATACATACGTTTAACCTGGCTTAAAAAATATTCCTGAAGGCTAGTTTTGCTTGATATCTTGGAAATCAATTGCTTTGCTGTCCCACACATAAAGAAAACAGCGGTACTGTGTATATCTCTGCAAAAAGTCCATCAACAAAACACTACCGCACATATCTCTCAATCATAGTTGACAATCTTCAGCTACTTTCGTTCAGATTTAAACTCAAAGGCTTCGCAACGCAACAGAAGATTATTATGTTTTCATACTTTTATCATTTATATCCGAGTATAAATCACACTATCTTCCGATAACAGATAAAAATTGTGCACGATTTTTACACAGTTAAATAATTTAGTATTTCATTCAACTTACGAAAATTTCGTTACTCCAACTTACATGAGATAATAAATAACCCAAATACTTTTTGTGTAGAAAATGTGGTGCCACTGTACTCGGCATTTCCATAGCGCTCAACAGCGATAAAGTAACATACGCGCAAACTCATTGGTATCAACAAAACGAAGGAGAAATATCAAAGTTTATGGAAAACCCCATCACTTCAATTGAGCAATTAGAAAAAAATGCGGAAGATCCTAATGATATGAAAGCACGTATGGAGTTATTAATCATGCGAATTCAAGCAGGGTTTTGTAAAGCTTTAGAAAATGAAGAAACAGGTGAGTTTAGAATTACTATTTACAAGAATATAGCTACGGGTCTCCCATCTCCTTTGTATTTCTTTCGTCGGGTGAAACTATTATATATCGTGTATAGTGTATCTGACATACGAAGCTTTTAGTACGTAGTATTTTATTTTAATAGTCCATTACACTTTAGGATTTTATGATATTCCAATTTTAACAGCTTCATGATTTTAGATTTCCCACCTTCATACTCTAAATTATGTTCGAACATTTAGTAAATATGAGAAACACTGGGCCTTATTGTGTAGCATATTGTTGATCGGTTGTGATATTTAGTAATTGTAAATATTGTTGGTCAACGGAATAGCATGTCGACTGTTATAAAATCATTTATTCGTGCTAATCACGAAGGAATTTCTTGACTTTTATTTTAAACTCTATGAAGTCAAGACATTTGACTCGTTGTTAGCGCAATATTTGTTTTATATCTAGTGTTGAAATTATGTTCATGTTCTGGATAACTTCCCAAATTCCTTAACAAGTAGCACACATTCTATGCAATGTAAAAATTTCTCATTGAACAAATGTTTGTCTACAATCTTCACGATTCTTATTGTTTTTCTCTGGATGAAAAAGACGGTGCCTTATTGACAAACACATCATAACTGAAAGGGCTATGACACAGCTTAGTAAGCTGTTTTTAGCGTTGCTTCAGACACAGTACCTGCAAGGTTACGTTGGAGAAAGATAGAACTTATAAGCCGCTTAGCTAAGTAATTACCTTGTTCCGGCCCAAATAGAGTCGTCTAGAACTAGTCCTAGGAATTTAATACTATTAGCAGTTAGAATATCCGGAAAATCCTTTTTAGGATATTTCCTGTCATATATTTAGTCCTATTTAATGTTAGTTTATTTGTGTGGAACCAATCCTCTGCATCGGCCATGGCTTCCCTGCTTGTATTACACGCCTCGGGCACCGTATCTGATTTTGTCAGAATCGTTGTGTCGTCGACAAATAGAATGGATTCTGCGTCAACAGCAGGAATTTAGGTAGATCATCTGTGAACACCTCGAATAACAGGGACTCTAATATGTAACCCTGGAGTATTACATACTCAATATAGCGCTCATGTGATTATTAAACTGACGCTTTTACTTTCAACGTTGTACTTAATTAGTTTGTTTATTAGAATGTTATGTAATACGCAATCTAATGCTTTGCTTAGATCTAAAAACATTCTCACACAAGGTCCTTATTATGAAACTTTTCCAGTGCAATTTCCACTAGTTTCAACATTGCCTCAGTGGTTCCAGAACCTTGCCTGAATCCAAATTTTTCCCTTCCAAACACGTTGTTATTCTCGAAATGTGTAAGTGCTGTTTTTTTTAATATTTTTGCAAAAATTAGCTCAATGGATATTGGTCTATAATTGGTCAAATCATCACGAGGTCCCATTTTATGAATCGAAATAACTACAGATTTCTTAATATTCGGAAATATTCCTACTCGTATGCACTGATTTATTAGCAAGGTGAGGGGTTTAATTATTTTTTAATTATTTGAGGAGTTTAATCACCATATGTATATTCAGTTCGTAAACTGCACAAGATTTACTTAATTTAATATCAAATATTGCGCTGCGCACGTCGTTTACTGATACCACCCTGAATTTAAATGGAGGAAATCTACATGACTCATCTATACATTCCAATGGGCATTTATTAATTGTCGGGAGGCTGTGCATTAATTCGTTGTAACGAAGCATGTTACTTGAAATAAATAAAATCGATTAAATAAATAAATTAGTGCAGAGATCAGAAATAAATAGCAGAGATCAACTGTCGCTTGCTGTACTGTGTTGTGAGTTACACAGATTATATATGTTAAGCATATGTACGCTGACTATATGCGAGCGGCATATGTGGTGCCCTCTTGCTCCGCTTTTACCTGTGCCTACGCTGTAATATGTAAAAGGCCGCGTCGAAATAAATGATGTTTGGCTGCTCCTCGCTGCTACTAAGTAAGTTGACTGTTTCTACTGTAACGTGTGAATACCACCGGGAAAAGAATTGTGTGTTATGGCTAAGCGTATGCCACCACACAGGGTGGAATTACACCGAAAGCTTGAGGCTTATAAATACCGAGATTTGCATAGAATTATGTGTGTGTGTGATTGGCTAGGCGCTGACCAATACACAGGGCAAAAATTGAGTGGCGGCTCAGGCTTATAAATACCGAAATTTTATTATAATAAGTTAGTTCTAATTTCGAGAACTCGAAGACAAGATGTACAGCAGAGCGACCAGCAAAGTCAGCAAAAGCCAGAATTTTGTTTATAATAAAATCGCTACTGTTTATTTGCTAACCGCCATTACTGCGGTATTGCTTAATTTAACATTTGATTGTGTATAAATATTTTCTTTCTTTGATTATATTGCCTGCGAAGACCAATAGACGTTATTTTGTAGAATTGTTAATGATATTTTATTAATTAGCAGTAGTAAGAATCTTTTTCACTGACTACTGACTTACACGTAGGTACCCGTGCACTCAGCCGTCCACTGAGGACCCGTGGGACAAAGACAACAGTTCCAACGTGCGATCTCATGTTAAATTGACCTGGCGCCCGATAATTCATATTTCCGGGGAATATTATTTTCTGAAGTAACATATTTGTTTGCGCCATCTGTGACAATCGCTAGGACTTTCCGTTAGCAGCGTTGCGAGTGAGAGTCTGTCGCATGATTTGCGATATTGACAAAGAAACTATTGATTAAGGTGCTTTTGTTATATTGACATTGAATACATTTTTTTGACCCTTCAACTCCTTGCCCGCACTGTTCCCCATTTTCTAATAAAACTTTTCACTATTGATGTGGTCCATTTATGTGATTAATATCCAATGAATACAATTTTTCTAAAAGTGTCATTGTAGAATAAATGGCCTAATTAAAATGTAATCCTTGCAAAATTATACAAATTACTTGCTAGGAAACAGCTTTTCGCAAAATGTTATCACATTGAAGAGAAAACGGCCAGTAAATTTATTTTCAATCGTAATTATATTGCTTTTTTTGTATTAAATGTAATTTTCCTGTCTGTAATTTTTTTAAGTCTTCACATACCCGTAAAGGTTCAATTTATTACTATGATAAAATGTTTTTCGTCTAAGTATTATTTGAAGTATTTCATTTATGAAACGCAGAAAATTCAATATATGTCGCAGTGAGACAAAATGCAATTTATTCAACAACACAATTTTAATCGTGATTAAACTATATGTATTTTTTTATGAAATAGTAGTATTTGTAATAATAGGAAATTTATTTTTATTACTGAAGGAATGTGAGAATTCCTACACATTTTCAACACTTCTAGGTCCGGAACGATTCAAAGTGGATAGATGGTTACGACCGGAAGGAGGTGGTGGAATAACTTGCGTTTTACAAGATGGCGAAGTTTTTGAGAAAGCAGGTGTTAACATATCAGTTGTTGAGGGTAATTATTTTTATAAGTAGTACAAGAACAAACCATTTACCATCGAATGAACTTGAATTCACAATTAAAATGTATTAATTGTTATGCGACTTTATTTATAGGTGACTTGCCTCCCGCAGCTGTACAAGCGATGCGAGCAAGAGGTCGACGCTTAGGTTCATCTCCCTCCACCAATGAACAACAGAAATTAAATCCACAAACTCTGCCTTTTTTTGCAGCGGGTGTTAGTGCAGTCATTCATCCTAGAAATCCACATGTACCTACTGTTCATTTTAATTACCGATATTTTGAAGTAAAGACGTCACAGGAAAATAACGACGTCGATAAATCGAATACAGTTGAGTGGTGGTAAGTGATTGTATATTAATCAAAATATATTTTTAAATTACTTAGGTGTTTTTATAAAATTGTATTAAAAGGTCACCACGGTGTAACAAGGACACCGATACAACATATAAAATTTTATATTTCTAGGTTTGGCGGTGGAACAGATTTAACCCCTTACTATTTGGACCCCTCTGATGTACGGCATTTTCACACCACACTAAAAAAAGCATGTGACGCGCACAACAAAACTTATTATGGAAAATTTAAAAAATGGTGCGATGATTATTTTAACATACCTCACCGTGGTGAGACACGTGGAGTGGGAGGAATATTCTTCGATGACTTAGATCAACCGTCAAAAGCTGATGCTTTCGATTTTGTTAAAACTTGCGCTGAAGCAGTTATTCCTTCTTATATTCCTTTGGGTATGTACTATAAAATAATTTAGAGGCTTTAGTATCTTTCATTCAATCCATCGTAATCCTTTGAAAACGTGTTAGTACTTCCTTATTTTGGTCATTTGTTGATTCCAGCATTTGGAAAATGAATTTATCTTACTCAGGTTTCATTATTGTTCACATATTTCTTGTAGTAAAAAAGAATAAAAATAAAAACTACAGTGCTCATGAAAGGCATTGGCAATTATTGAGAAGAGGACGGTACGTTGAATTTAATTTAATCTATGATCGAGGTACAAAATTTGGACTGCATACTCCCGGCGCACGTTTTGAAAGTATATTAATGTCGTTGCCTTTGAATGCGGTAAGTTATGAAAACCTGCATTATATTTTTTAATATTACGAAGTTTAATATAACAATGTTTAATATTATTAGGTATGCTCTATTATTTTTCATCTTAATTGAATTTAATTTTTGATATATGAGAGTTGCCTTTTAAGTTTTTACGACTACTGGATGATACTATTCACATATAATACATATTAGTATTTTCGTAAAATTTGACATTTGTTTTGGTTAAAACAGTGACAGCTTAGAAATCGACCGAGTAGTTTACCTTACTACAGTTTGCCTCACAGTAAGCGTTTAAAAGAAGCAATATTATGAACAATTGGACATTTCGCGTGAAAGTTTTCATTGGATAATTTTTTATGATTTTAGCCTCGAATCGCTTCGCTCAACTTTTGTTAATGAAACAACATTCGAAACAACTGTATAGAACCGAATTGTCGTCGTGTCGGCCAAAATCGGTTAGTCGTCGATGCTGCGCACAGTGTGCGATATCCATGATTCTTAGGCACATCGAAGACTGAAAGACTGTAATACATTCAATTTTTCGTGTAATCGAATATCTTTATGTATGTAAAACGTCTTGTGTACGTGTGTAAAACATTTAGATGTGATAAAAGGCATTTAGTCGTGTAAAGGATCTGTTCCCGGCAGATGAAGCTCAAAAAAGGCTCCTGTCGATTGGTATATGAAAATTCTACCTAGGAAAGGCAAAACCCAACATTGTGATATGTGACGAATCACGGGTGAATCCCTGGTTATATTATATCTGGATTTCAAAAAGGCGTTTGACAAAGTGCCGACGGAACGATTACTGTACAAGCTAGATGCAACGGGAATCAGGTAATCGCCTCAAATAGATCCGGAGCCATCTTATCAGATCGTACCTACCTAGTTCGGGTAGAGGGCAGTTACTCTTCATAGTACAGCATCCTTAGCGGCGTCCCGCATAGTTCTCTTCTTGGGCCCCTGCTTTGTCTGTACTACATCAGTGACATGTCCAGACAGTCACCAAATCGAATTAGTCATTTTGCAGATGATACGAAGAATATTGGGTACCCATTCCATCCAAAAGATAACACGCAGGTTAAAAGATAACACGCAGGTTATCCTGCGTGTTATCTTTTGGATCGTCTGGGTACGAAATATACGACTGGGCACAACAATAGCTCCGGCTAGTAAACGCTGGTCAATGTATGTTTTGCATATGGGTGCGGCAAATCCTGGAAAATGTTACTCACTTGCTAGGGAACCAATGACACCAGTATCTTCGCAGAAGGATCTTGGTATTACAATAAGCACAAACTTGAAATGGGACGAGCATATAAATTGGGTAGTGAAGAAAGCAAACTCTTTATTGTATATAACGAAGAAGGCATTTCCAAATTAACAGCAAGTGCCTTCTTAATTATTTACAAATCGTACATTCGTCCTATATTGGAATATGGGCATCTGATCTGGAATATATTTCATGAAAAACATTGAGACTCTGGAACGTGTACAGAAAAGAGCTACTAAACTGCCAGTTGAGCTAAGGAATCTACCTTATGAAGAGAGATTAACATCTCTGAAGCTTCCGTCTCTAGTGGAGCGAATAACTCGCGAAGACCTGATCGAAACATATAAGATATTAAACGGGCGCAACAGCTGTAACCTGGAGGACATATTCAGGAAGAACGCAAACACCGACTTGCGTGACCAGTCTTAAACTAAGTACCGAAGTCTGTCGGTGCAATCCAAGGAAACATATTATCACCAACAGAATAGTAGCACATTGGAACTCATTACCAGTGGACGTTGTTAATGCCACATCGAAAAACACGTTCTTGACTGTATCTATTGAAACAGTCCGATGCAGTAGCAGCTCTCATCAACTCAGTTGCCTACGCTGCCTTAATAATAATAATACTAATCAACTTGAATGTTTCACAATGAACCCAATCCAACAAAACATGTAATTTACGAAGTACTTCAAAGCAAATTATTTGTCTCTTGGTTGTACAGGACATTTCGTTTAGAGGATCTAATAATTTAATTTTCGATTTAACTCTGAATGGTATACAACAACTTGTTTGCCAAAAGTCATCAATAAAATCATTAAACTCAATCGAAAACGTCGCATCCTTCACCATGACAAGCTCGCACCACGTTTTACAATTGAGTACTTCGAAGGTCAACATCAAACTAACGTCTCATTGCCAGTATTCACCTGATTTAACGTCTAGCGACTTCTTTTTGTTCCTGAATGTAAAACAAAAGTGGATGGACAGCGATTTTATCACCTCAAGAAGACATTGAAGCTTTCAGAAACCATATATCTGAGATGCCACCTTCAGACCGGAAAAAATGTTTCGAGAATTGGTTTGTACATATACAACATGTATAAAGCTCCAAAGCGAATATTTTGATTAACTACAATTTGTATAAAAAAAATTCTTTCATTATTTTTGTAGAAACTTAAAAGGTAACCATCGAACAATCTTCCTAAGTTTATAACAAGAATAAAACAATAATTTAAAGACAACAGATAACTTAATTTCTTATTAACATGAAAAATTGTATACTTTTATTTTCTTAAGCGATGGGAATATATGAATAAGCCAGAAGAAAACACAAAAGAAGCCGAGCTGCTTAACGTGCTTAGGAATCCACGAAATTGGATCTAATGTAGCTGCATGTTAAACAAATTTGTTTTCCACTACTAAATATTTTATTAAAATGAAATTGGTTTTATTTGTTTTATTTTGTTATACTTTTTTTATAAATTCGATAACTGAATATAAAATATTTCAGCTATTTTCTCATGTTTAACTTTTCAACCAAACGATATCCAATGGTTGATCCAGTAGTAATTAATAGATGTCATTCCCTCGTTCCCTGCCACATTGACAATAATTATACAATAGAATTGTGTAATTTGTCGAATTATTCCTCTCAAGAACAACCATCCCTATCAGTGCCCAATAGTACGTAAGAAACTATGCCAAGACAGTTGAAATTCACAGGCTTGCTTGAAACTTCAGGCCTGCGGATCTCAAAGAAGGAAGAAAAAACTTGAAATATTACGAAAATAATCACAAATTTGAGTTTACTCATTTTAGTAATATCTGACAATGTCAACTATTTTTTAGTAACATCAAAGCTATGCTTTCTGCATCATCTATTTTAAGTCTTTCAATCGTCCTTGTATTTTCTTCGTCTGCTTTTGACTCGATGCGGGAATCATCGGACATAACAGATACAGTTCGCTTACGTGTTTTCTTTTTACTTTTCTTATTTTCAAAGTTAACTACATTTTCTGCCACAAGGTCTTTAATATTTTCGTTAACACCACCAATTGTTGATTCCATATTATTGATTGTTTCCAAATTATCTATACATGATTCACTAACCTTAATACGAGATTGTGATTTGTTAGATCTGTAAACAATATAAATATTTTAAGAACGATAAGAATATTACTGTATGTAATTGCTGTATTTACCTTTTTGTTAGTGTTGCACTCAAATGTTCATCTGAGACACATTCGATAGAACTAACTAGCTCTGTGTCTAATTTGGTACTCTTTTCCAATTGATCTAGAGCGTTCATTTCTGTTTCATTCATGTTTATATTGCCTTGAACTTCGTACGTTTCATTTTCTTCATTTTTGTACACCTACAAGATATGTTCAACATTAATGTATTTAATTTACAATAATCATTAAATGATTTTATCATTGAAAATAAACTAATATTTTTATTTATTTATTTGTTTGAAAATACACGGGTAAAATTCCTTTACAACTCTTTAATATGCATTTATAAGATAGACAAAGCAATAGAAATTATACAAAAAGTGGTGCCAATAAAAGTATGAATACATATTCAAATCGTTCACAAAATTGGAAAAATACATTTTAGTTAAAACAGTGACATGAGTAAACATATAAACAGTATAAAAATTTTTATACATAGATTATAGTAGAGTGATCATTAGAAAGGATGCAATAAACTAATATAAAGGATTATGTAGAATCAGTCAATATTAACATTTAAGTGCAAACATGATAATAGGCTTCGTACGTCCCCCCTAAATCGTTCCACAGTCCCTCCGAAAAGTTTAGATCTCTAAAATATTTATTGGCTTCAATGCGAATTCTTGAGATAGGCGAATTAACTACCAAAGTTGGAAGATGACAACGGATCGTGGAATATTTGACTATTTCTTATATGCCTACAAGGAGCATGCACCTTCTGCAGATAATAAATCGATAATAAATTTTGTCTACAGATAATAAATTTGACTTTAAGCTTGATTTCTATCTTCTACTCATTGTCACACGGTGAAACTGAATTACTTTCTTTAATCATGTTTGACTACTAGAGAAGCAGAGGATATTCTCAATTTCATAATTCAACAGAATTCATTTTCAAGCTCAAATATATTTTGAAATTATTTATGCAAACATTTATAATTCTCAAATAATATGTTAATCAAATTTCATAAAAATCAAAAATAGAAATGAATAATAATTATAAATAAAAGTTTAAAGTTAAATTTCATAAGAAATAATTACAATGAAATTAAGATTTTTATTGAAAATAATAACATATTTTCTTATGCATTAGTTTTTAATATATTAACTTACAACATCTGGATCTGGTAACCAACTAATATCTGGTTCCCATTCATCTTCACTATCCTCATCCCCATCAATATCTGGAGCTTCTACAATGCCTAATTCTTCGTTTGTACGTCGACGTAAATCGTCCAAATATTCATCCAATTTGCCAGCTCTTTCGGCTTTTTTCTTTGCATATTCTTCCTATAAACACAAAAATACGTAAACGAGCCCGCCAATCCAGCTTTTATATACTGAAAATCAAACATGTTTGTGACTATACAACTGCAAAATGCATTTACATTTACAGAGAATAGGCGAAAATGTCCTGCTTCCGAAATGTAATGAAATGAAAACTTAAGTACATTCGTAAAACCACGAAACAAATGCTCACGATGATTTACCTGATAGAGGCTCAGTTCCTAACATAAGTGAAAATAAGCTAATATAACGAAGTATGAAGCTGAACCCAGCAAATCACATTGAAAAGGGGCTCAAACGAGCAAATATAAATACTTATGAATTGTTAAGAAACGATGTTTAATTTTATTAATGAAAATGTAAAATTTTTACTTTAAGTCTTTTTCTTTCTTCGAATCTTCTCTCTTTGAGCCACGTGTTGTGTTGTTTTCTATCAAACCAATATTCCGCTCTTAATACTTTAAATGCTTCTTGATAGTCATAGGAAGCGTCTGGATCACGTTCCAGTTGATATTTACGACCAAAATCACTATTCATCTAGAAGAGAAAGTTTTCTATAATCCTAATTCGTTGAAATATTTCTAGAATTTTTTTTTTATTTCTAAATAAAAATTACTATAAGTTTAGTAAGAGAATCTTTTCAAAACCTTAAAAATTTTCTCATTGATTCCTGATGTAATTGTACTAAATATTAAAATTCGTTTCACGTACAAAGTAAAATTATTGTGTTGGAAGAGATGTTTAGTGGATACGAGTTTTAGTGGATACTGATGAATTTGCTACACAAATTTTGATAGATCGCAATAGACAGATAACGTCGTATAAAAAATTCGCAATTAATGTACACTCCATTTTTTTTACCTCTAACTTAATTTCTGGAGGCTGAGCATCCAAATCAAAACCATATCTTACGATTTTCTTCGGTTTGTCTTCCATCAAACTTTCTATTTGTTCACGTTTCTTGCGCTTACGATCAGCAGTTTTTTCCGCTTGTTCATTATTAAACATATCCAATCTTCTCTTCATTTTAACCAAAGTTTCTATACAATAAACAGTTTAGAGTTTCGTGTTAAATCATAAATTTGTAAAGTATATTTTAAAAAATCATAAAAATACAAGTTAAATCATCTACAAAAACGAATAAATTAGAAGCCTATCGATAACTTTAAGACTACAAAAACAAATCAATAAGTAACAATACCTTCGTCAGATGGTAATTCAATATCAATATTTTTTCGTCCAATATTAAACATATCATCATACCCTAGATCTTCAAATAATTGATTGAAAGAAACAGGTTGCGTTTCACAATTTTCATTTATATTCGAAGTTATAACTGAATCCATTTCCACCTAGTAAATGAAACACGTCCGTTATGAAAACAAGCTAATCCGAGACAAAATTTAAATTTATTTCAACAAATTTCACGCTGTTTTCGAAATAAATGTTCTGTTCCTAATAAATTCCCTCTTCCCGTGTATTAAATTATCCTAATTTTAATAAGGAGAATGTATTTACGCAACAGACTGATAGTCAAAACTCAGCTTTGATTGCTGTATTCTGTAATTCACATGACAAATCAATAGTATAGCAAGTTGAGCTTAAATAATTCAACAAAGTTGAATAAATTAGTGTGAATCAAAAAAGAAGTATGAATGTTCCCTTTACTTTCAAAGTTTATATAAAGCAACTGGAAGAATGTTTCACAGACCTATCTAAGATTTCTCCAGACTCATCAGAAAAGGTAAAAAATCATAATCCCACATAACATCGAACAATGGAAAATGAAGAGGGGTATTTTCCAGTTAAAATAAAAATGGAAAAAATGTAGCACATCCTTATGATATATAATGATATGTGATAAGAATGACATATTATTTAAAAAGTTTAACATACAGAACACCAATGCGGTCTCATGGAGGAATTCTACAGCATACTCGACTACAAGATAGTATAATTTCAAGGCTTTGATATTTTTTTAAAGTTCTCTGTACGTTCTGTTAAACATTATCACTTACGTCTTGTTTTCTATAGTCATCATCGAACCGTAAATGCTTAGGATTTGATTTTTCGTTTGAATTTATAATTGGTAATTCCTCAATTAGAATGTTATTGTCCAACTAAAAGAAGCAAACATTAAATTGACATAAAAATATTTTTTTTTATTTCTTGCCTCATCCGGTGCTTCGTCGTCCGTTTTATTTTTCGCTTGTTTCTCGGCAATTTGTTTATTTTTTCGCTCTAAAAATCTTACTCTTGGTACCGATACTAAACCTGCAGAAAGCAAATTAAATACAATTAACTAAACTGAAGATCTAAAAACTCTTAAAGCAAAATATATTTGTCAATCATTTATCATTGGGTACATTTAGTAACTGCAAGAAGTGCGCTGCATATACGACAATAACCGTACCTACAGATTTATAACTAAATGTATGCGTGGTCTAATTTGGTACTCTATTGTTACGATCTACAATAAAATTTAGTTTGTCTGCAATTGTGTTGTAAATAAGAATTAAAGAATTGAGTCGATGAATTTGAAGAGATGTTCTATGTACTCATTCACGAGAATCAAAAATGTCTCTTGGAAAGCACCGAAATAATTTGCAAAATCTTCGAATTTGCGCCGAAAACTTTATACAGAAATATATAACACAATTAATTGGATAACTCGTCCCTTAAATTCAACTGACAATTATCGGCAAGTAAGAATATTATACTCAAAACAACTACACAAAATTGACGTACGGAACATAACGTTATATAAAGAAAAACATACAACTACTAACAATAAAAAAAAACCATAGAAAATCGATTCAGTGGGCAACGGAACATATGAACAAAAATTGGAAGAATGTAGTTCTTACAGAAAATTCAAAGTTCAAAAAATTCAAAAACGCGTGAATAGTCTACTAAAGTAAAACAAACGTTGGAAGTGTAAAACATCCTATCAAGTTCCGTATATGGGGGTCTTTATCGATCATTTCGAAGAATTTCTCATGTCAGACATAACCGTATCGCACAACAGCACAACACTTAAATTAATATCTTCATTGGGTCTGTAAGTCACATTGACAGTTGACAACATCTACAAACATCACATTTAAAATTTAAATTACTTACCGAAAGATAAAGCAAATCCTGTTAAATCTAGTTTTCTAACATCGAAAACTTTCTTATTCTTCATATTGTAGATGTCCTTAGCGTAAGCAATGATGGCTCGATGAGCTGTAGCTTTCAGCTCCGGATATCTAACGATGTATACTGCCATACGTTTAGTAGGATTTTGTAACTTTTCTGGGTTAATACTGTGAAAAATAATTGGAAGTTTTGTATATTGATACTATACATTAAACTATTAATTAATGATCGATCAGATTTATTCTCTCTGATATTTAAAAAACAGCGCAATTTAGAAACCCTCGGTATATTAAATTCTTTAAAATAATATAAAATGCTAAATTCTATGCACTGTCCATTTCTTTATTTTAGGTGTCGAACCAGAAAGTTGACTGCAGATTTGGATATTTAACGACTTTAGGAAAGAAACATTTGAAGACCGACCAAAAGATCAGACATTCAAAGCTGTGTCTTGAATGTGGCCGGACTCAGTGACAAGAGATATTCGTTTAATGGCTAGTCTATTCGCCAGTCGATCAGCTGATGTGCGTTTAAGACGCGGCTCTTATGCAACCAAAACAAGTCTAGTGCCTTATATGTGATCTTGATCGCGATTGAAACTACTGGGGAGAAGTGGAATGCTGAATAGGAGCTAGAGGTATAGAAGTACGTTCGGCAGCATCCGTAGCACTAGTGTACGCCTCCGCATCCGGTCACGTGTTTGGTTTTCTCGCGCTTTCGGATGTTGCTCTGAGGAGCGGAGGCCTAAAGAATAAAATTGGACAGGCTCTAGAGACCTGACCAGTCCCCTCAGGTGGTCATATGAAGGCAGTCGTAATATCATTTTGTCCGAGTGTTTTGGGAATCTCGTGTGACGGATGTTGCAATGATTCACCGTCTATTAGAAGAAATAGACATTTTCAACACCATGAAACTAAGAAAACATAAATATTGTCGGCAAGTAATGAAGTAAATATTTTCGCAAGCATCTTGATAAAAAAAGGTAATGAGTGGGAATATACTGTAAAGAAATCTTTTGATTTTGTAACATAAACATATGGAAGGCTGCCTGAGAAGATTTAGAAATTGGTAAAATAATAACAGAATAATATATTTAAAAATCTTACTCTGACTCTTCAACTTGTATATTTCTCAATCGTAATTCATCTATAAATGTTCTTTCACTGTCTAATAACATAAGAAAACTGTTGCCTTGATCCTTATACCTTGCAGTACGACCAGCTCGATGAATGTATGTATCGATATCTTCCGGACAATCAAAATGTACAACCCAATCAACGGAAGGAAAATCAAGACCTCTAGATGCCAAGTTCGTTGCAAATAAAAAAGCTTTTTTACAAGCAACGAATTTTTTATACACTCTTATACGAGCTACCTGAAATTTTGAAATATGTGTATATTTACTATCTTCCAGTTTCGCCCACAGAATGCGTTAGAAAATGAATAACAATTTATAAAATATTTCTATCACATATATGAATGGAGAAGGTCATCGATATCTGACCTTCTCCATAAAAGAATAAAAGTAGTTACTGACAATTTAGAACTAAACACATGTATAAATATACATGTATATACCAGGAAATAAAAATCATAAGCATTGAAAAACAGTTAAACAAAGGAATAAAACTAAACTAGATTTATTGGTCTAACGAAACAAAACGGGTCTTTTAGAATATTATACTTCGAATATTATACTGCGTATGCACGCAGAAGTACAGCAAGTGAATAAGGAATACAAAAAAAGAGTGTGTTTCGTCCTCTCATTTTTTTGTTGTCAGAAATTGCAATTTACGCCTGCAGGGGGGCATTTTTAGTCATTACATCTCGCATTAGATAGCTAGCCATGATTGCAGGTACATGTGCACGGATTCGGCAGACACTTAGTTTTGTTTCATAGTATTTAGAAAAATTTCTCAGTTACATGGCTCTCTCATAGAAATAGAAATTGTTTCGTAATTAGAATAGAAGTGAAGTGCTAGTGCTTTTCTATTTCGACATTGTACAAACTGGAAACAAAACCGCAACCATCCTTTTCTCCTTGCGCTCTTTAGCCTATCTATAATTTATCAGCGGTAAGTGCATACCAGAAGGAAACATCAGGCTAAGTGTCTGTCCATTTTATTTCACAATAGGTAGTGATTCCAATTGATTCCAAAAGATCGCGCACAGAGTGCAATCGACAAAAATAGATTTTTTGTGCAATCTGCCAGAATGTGTTATTTAGACAGAATCAAAAACTAGACAATATAAGAATAATTCGAAGACGGAAAAAATATAACTCGGAATAAATATGCAAGAGAAGAAACTACATTGATATCGCCATGTTCAAGAATTGTCATGCGAAACAGATTGTGTAAACGGACAACGGACAAGAACAAAGTGAAATCATAAGCACCTAAAACCAAACCATTTAATACATTATATCAGAAACATTCAACACAGAAATTGGCTCGACAGCCAAAGATAAATCTGGGGGTGTCGTGGAACGCTATGAAAACAACAAATATATAATATAAGGAAAATATTGATACTATTTTATGAGTAATAAAATAAACAATTCGAATATACTTCATGTGGTATGGGTACATAGCACATAAATTCAATTACCTGATATTTTATGTTGCCTTGAAGACAGAACACTGTAGCTTTGGGTCTCATAAGCGCATATATCTCACTCAGAAATTTGGCTTCCTTGCATGTCGCAAAAAATATGATAACCTAAAAAATTAATAAAACCAAGTGAATATTTAATAAAACCAAGTGCTATTCTATCCAATCATGTATAACAAGAACATAAACACAAATTCGGGGGACTATTAATAAATACTTAGCCTAATACAAAACAACTTACAATATTTTACAACAAAATTTATTTAAATCAATACAATCTCGTTCATAAAATCATTCTTTTACAAAAAATTATCTCGATTTGAAAACCGCCTGCAAACATCATGACATGGCTTCGTTATTTGTAGGAATCATTTTATCTATTCAATGATTTTTGTGCTTTGGGAATAAATATTTGTTTAACGGTGTTAAATGCAAAGAATAGGACGGAGAATTAATTAATTCAAAGCTCATTTAATCGATTCTTGTTTGCTTGTGTAATTTAGTTAATAACAGAATATTAGATCCTCACATAATGCCCATTGCTCACATAATTTACTAAATATTCTGCCAGAATTATTCCGTCCTTGTTCGAGAAAACTAAATCATGCTGATTTTGGGACACGAAATTTTTTGAGCCCTGAAGAACCAAAATGTTGCTACTATTTGGATTGTTGTTTGGTCATAGTAATGAACACACGTTTAGACTTCACGCCAAGCATTCGGAACAAACTTTAGCAAGCAATTTATAAAACACCAAAGTTATAATCATACAATCATATCAAATTTTGTACATTACAAACTTCCCATGTAACTAAATATCAATACTCTCTAGGATTTGCATTATTACTTTAACATATTGTGTATTAAAATAAGTATGTAATATGTGACAACATGCGTTAAAATGAATAATAATACACAATTATTATTATAACACTTAAGTGAAAAAAAATTTTTTTTTAATACCTTCTTATTCAAATGACTCTCCAAAAAACTCCATAAAACACTAACTTTATCCTTCAGTTGACACACCACATATCGTTGTTCTAGTTGTGATGAGGTTAGTGCTTCAGCATTCGGATAAACGCTGATAAATTTCGGATCTTTAAGACTTAACACAACTAGATCCTCAACTGTTTTCGGCTTTGTTGCCGAAAACAAAATGCTTTGATGTTCTGCAGGTAAATGGTCCAAAATAGCG
Source organism: Adranes taylori (assembly GCA_009867245.2). Lineage (NCBI taxonomy): Eukaryota > Metazoa > Arthropoda > Insecta > Coleoptera > Staphylinidae > Adranes > Adranes taylori. The sequence goes on from WYDF02315062.1 coordinate 19,276, forward strand.
GTTAATGTAGGACGAAAACCACGTTCTAAGCACATGTCTACTTCATCTAGGACTAATATCTAAAAGTATAAATAAATAGTCATCGCTTGAAACATGTCATTTACAATGTATCTAAAAATATAGAAGACTAAGAAAATATTGTAGAGGAATATATGAATAGAAGCGTCACTAGTAACGCATAAACTTCAAATAGAATTTCCACGGCATAATAATAGCCTCATAATCTAATATAAACAAGCACGAAATGCGAAAAATTAATAAAACAACAAACTGTAAATGCGACACATAAATAACGTAATGTTCTAACTTGTTACACAATTACAGAAATAAAAATATTTAGTCCTGTTTTATTTAAGTGGGCATAAAATTACCTTCAGATTATTCAAATAAAAATTTGGTGTCTCATCAAGATGTTGAAGCAATCTACCAGGTGTACAAACAATTATATTAAATCGATCCATACAGCTACTTTCTTCGATCAGATTTTGCCCACCTATGATTAAAGCAGCGCTAAACATGTGATACTTTCCTACACGATTTAAAACCTGTTATATAAATTAAAAAATAAAGCTATCAAAGCAAAATCTTAATAAATGGTTTAATTTTTTGAAGAAATTCAATTAAATTGAGATGCACAAGAGGGTCTGTATCTGTTTTGGAACTTTAGTTGCCCCCAACGAATGTTAGCTATAGTTCAGGGTACCCATACATAATCAGATGTAAAATATTGTTTCAGGATTTTTATTGTGGATTTCAGCATTAAATGCTCAAAGTTTTAAGACTTAAGGAAGAGAGAAAAGGAGTCCAGCTATAATTGCGCTCCATCCTCCTCTTAATATGTTTACTAAGATAAAGTGTTTAGCGTTTAGCTTCCATTAGCAAAGTTTTGTAAATTATTATGAATAATAAAATATAGTTTTTTTAATAAAATAAATCTTTTCTTATCGAAACTAAGATTTTCGGAAAAGTTTATTAATGTCCTAGTTATGGCGTTAAATCCGCTCTATTAGCATCATATCTATGGAAAATTAATTAAAACTACAAAAAGGTTACAAGTCGTTTATATGATGTGTATTTCCATAGTAGTCAAATGTATTTCCTGTCAAACCTATATCATAGTCTGCTTCATATCATAAACCTATATCATAGAAGCAGTCTATGATGCTAGAGCGGAGAAATTTGCCATAAAGCCATAAAATATTTATTTAAATGCCGATGTGTTTTGTGCATGCAAATATGAATGTGTATATGGAAGAGCATATAGTTGTATCAAACTTGATTAAAATTTTCTCTAATATTAAAGAGCAAAATAATACTGTATATGTTTAAAAGTTGATTAAAAGACTATCGTAAAATGTTGGTAACATTCAAGCAAATATTTTCATAAATTATAAACAATAACAGTATGTACCTCAAATATTTGTAGAGCCAATTCTCTTGTTGGTGTCATTATAATAGCACCTACACCATCTGCTGGTGTAAACATGTGACTATTGAGGATTTCTAAAAGTGGTACCAAAAACGCCAAAGTTTTTCCAGAACCCGTTGGTGCCAAACCAAAGACATCACGACCTTAAGTAAACAAAATAGATTTACCGCATTTGACACACTTGCAAGTAGTTGCTGAATCTATCGTATATTAAATTAGTTAGTGCCGCATGCAAAGGATTTTCTCTTTCTGCTGAGCCTACGCAGAAGGGTATATTTTGAAATAAATTTTATTTGATACTTTAACATAGTTCTTTACTTACTTATAGAATAGTTCTCATATAATATACTTAAACGTTTCTAAAATACAAAATTTTATATGTTCTTTAAAATACATAATCTTAACGCCCAACAACGAGTCACTCGTGTATGAGGTACTAACTCAAAATACCAAAACCTGAGTCTCACTCGTTTAAAAATAATTTGAAACTATGATCAAGTCTATGATCGAGATGCAGGCTTACAAGAAATGCTAGAGTACGATACAATCGCGGCACCTCCACTATTTCTACACACCATGAAAGGATGTACTCTTTTCAAGGATGTTTTATTGGATAATATTCTAATTTCATATCCAGTTTCATAGTTTCATATCCAGAGTTCAGAATTTGTTAAAGATTTAAGCAAATAATCTAAAAAAAGATCTTTAAGAGTTGTAGTTTAAGTAAATTTCTCCGCCAAGGAATCATGCAATTCAACTCATTATCCATTGTAATTTTATTTCAATTTCAAGTGTGTACTACTAAGTGTAAGCGGTAAAGAAAGTTTTGAATTTCAAGTGTGTACTACTAAGTGTAAGCGGTAAAGAAAGTTTTGAAGAAATGCATCAAGTATTAAATGATGGGATACGCAGCAAGCTTCAACGCAGCCGAGTTCCCTTAAATAACGTTCTTAAGCTCCTACGTCAAAAGCATCTGTTACCGAAAAGAATATTGAATTCATTCGAAACATGATTAAAAAGAACAATTGTTCTTTCGCTAGTAATTCAATCAATTTTAAGATTTGTGTGAAAGCGATATATACTATTTTAATCACTTGATAATACATAGTTTTGCTCTCGATAGAATTGGTCCCACAATTTGACAATTATTAAAGAAAACCCTGTGAAAATGGTACAATGCTTGATCCCTTTGCCAATAAATCGTGTCATTTGGTGCACATGAGTATATTGCGTATATGAATACATTATAAAAAAAATTGCAGTTTGGGTCTTTGAGAATATAAAGGCTCTAACAGTTGTTCGCAAAAAAGAGCGAAAAATAAAGATGGTAGGCACATTATCATGTCTCCACTATAGCAGTGGACGATTATTGTAGTGTTAATACTGAATGGTCCACTAGTTTATTGGTCTCAAATTCTAAAAAATGTTCTTCTAAAAGCAACTATTCACCTAAAAGACAATGTTTAATCGTATCCCTCTGAATAGGAGTGGGTTCCAAATATTTATTTTCTGTAAGTGCTCGAATCGTTCTCTTGTGAATTGGTAATTGATCAAAACATACTAATTCTGCCTCGTCAATCTAAAATTAATTTAAAATACTTTTACTAGAGAAAACGCTATTTATTAAAAATCTTATACTTTTTCATATGCCTTTCGATATTTTATAAGAGACTGTTCATAGTTAGTCCATTCTACAGGGACAAATTTCCCAAGTTTTTTCTTTTGACTATCATGATTTCTATATTTATTTTTCTTTTTTGCCATTTTTGTATGAATATTATTGCTTTACATATTTGATTCTTTTACAATATTTATATTTCTTTCTTATTTATAACGTCGGCCTATTTCCATCCAATATTTATATTATTTATTAAAATAGAACCTGTACATAACCTCCGAACTTAAAACGTGCTGACCAGGGTCGTTTAACTTAAATGGAGCATTTTGAACCATTAAAATTGGTGTGGTCAGAAGCCAAGATGTGGCGCTGCACACAAAAATTAACAAAATTCCTACAATTTGAAAAGCGCACCACCAATATGTAAAAATTCTTTCACAGGTACTTTACTCGTTTATTCCTTTTTACGTATTACTAGAATTTTTGTATTTTATAATTAATATCAAATTTCTTAAACTTGAGGTGCATTTTCTATTTTTTATAGCATATTCTATTTTTCTAGCATTTTCTATTTTTTATTTCAGTGTTGTATAGTAAATAACTTCAGTGTTTTTTTAGTAAATTTTCAACACATATATTCAGCACATCGCGTTGTGCGTATCATCGTTTTGATAATAGGTCTATATAATCATGTTGTTGAAAATGTTCCTCAATATTGCTAATAATGAAGAGTTATCTCAATTGCTCCAACGAGTATGATGCAATACTTGTCTATATTAGACAGTTTATTCGTTATAAGATAAGAGAATGTATTTGTTAGAAATTTTTATTGATAACCTTTGTGTAATACGTATATGAGTAAAACAGGACACCAACAGGTGGGCGAGGAACGAAGGGGTACTATCTGTACATGATAGATAAATCAAGAAGTTAGTTAATAAATATAAACATGTATGTAAAAATTGTGATTTTTGACAACTTATCTTCAATAAATCTGCTAGAATTTGTTGGTTTTCAAATATGAAGTAAGATCCTTATTAAAGTTTTTTTTTTTGACTTATTTAGACTTGCTAAAAAGTAATACTTTTGAAATTTATACCAAAACTACAAATGTCCCAAAAATTAAATTTGAAAATAGGTGAAAACGCTCCAAGCTGTTTTCATTTTATTACAAACTTGTTACAACCTGAGTCATCTGCAATGTACGAAGTATAAGCTATATTATATTTGATTGATTAATTTAGCTATATCCTTTTCATGGTAATTTTTTCTTGTTTTTAGAGAAAAACGGTTTCTTTCTTCAGTTCGTTAGTGACCATCGACCGCTAACTGGACTATGAAAATATGCGGCTCTACAACAATGAATAAGAGACTAGGCTTTAAGTTACAACTTCGTAACGATACACAAAATGTATGTTGAAGTGAATAAATAATTATCTATAAACTTGCTTGATATAACTAATATTGGGAAAGATCAAAGCGTCTTTGATTCACATTAAAATATAAATTACTTTAAAATTGAATTTGCTAAATTTCTGAACTTATTTGTTTTGTGAACAGTGTTCGTAGATAGGTAAGTAAGACGGCTTAAGTTAATTTCAGAGAACCCGAAAAAATAATATGCCCGCTTCGATTTTAATCCGATTATAAGGGTCGAACAACCGTTCAACGTTGATTTTCTCATTTTCTGTCGACATAAATATAGTAGACCAACTAAATAATTTTTTATAAGTTTATGTCGACAAACAGTACGGGATATTTTAAATGAGTTAAGATGTTTAATATTTAATGAGTGAATAATGTAAAAATAAATGAATACTTGGAGTCATAAACTTTATTTTGAAAAAATATCTGTGGTGTACGTAGTAAGTAATAATCATACTTACTAGAGTATTTGTTTGGTCAACTGGACTTGCTCGAAGTACAAATTTTAAAAGGTTTTATTGATACTTAAATTACAGTTAAGAATCACGTAGATAAGTGGCTCCTCTGAGCTAGCCATAAGCTAGTAAGACCCTTAAAGAACACAATACTTAGAGTTGTCCAGTGCCTCTGCGTCGATTTAAAGCACCCTTGTACAAACTTTGAACTCTGTCCTCCCCCTTCCTCTTTCTTAACATAGAGATAAGTTTTGTAGGTTAGAGTAATTTTCCTTAGCATAGAGTAATTTTCATTAAAAAAATGATTGTCAAAATCTTTGTATTTATATATTCTTTTGCGAAGTATATTTTTTTAAATACTTATCAACAATCACCATCAATTAAATACTTATGTATTCTTTAAACATATACTTTAAACTCGAAATGCCGCCCCCATTTAATAGCCGTCCTTGCGTGGTGTACAGTCTGCTTAACTTTACGCAGCTAAATCACATCAAATTTCATCAGTTTGTTAATATAATTATAATTATTTTTATTAAAATTCGTCTAGTGAATTTTTTATTTACTAAATAGTGTTTACTAATATTGTATTTTATTCACTATATACTAATAATTACATTATACTGAGAAAACCTATTGTATTTTAAAAATACTAATTAGCTACTAGTAAAGGTGTGTGTCCTATCTTGTTTTCAACATTTTTGTTTGGATTACGCTCAATTTTATTTAAAATATCTAGAACCAGTTTTTTAAATTATTAAAAATTTTGAAAAAATAGTACATATACCTAGGTAAAAGATGAACTTGAAATTTAAAATGAAATTAAAACATGTAATTTGCTGTTCAATTAAACTGAAATAGGATTCAAAACTTTTGTACAGGGTGTTAGTAACGACAATTTTATAATTAATCATAAAAAAATAATACAAGTAGGGTTATATATCGTAGAATTATCTTCAGAATAATTGGGTCAGAAGACGCTAGATGGCGAAAAGATAAGAGTCAATTTTATTACGTGGGGGATGCAGACAAGTTTCGAAATGCATGCAATTAATTTTGTACATTTAGACTTAACAAAAAATTGGATGGAGCAATTTGGATAATAGCATTTATGCAGCTGGTAGCATAAAATTTGTTAAGATGGATAGAACTTCGTTAATTTAAAAATAAAGGAAATAAAGACAATTAGTATTAGTATATTATAAATATATTATTTTGCATGCTAATTTTTTGTAATGTCTTTCTTTGTACTCAAAATCTTATATGCGATAAGCTTCAACGTCTACAAGAATTGAATACATACACATCTATGCGTAATAGGTTTTTTTCGCAAAAAAGAAGTTTTTATTTTTTACGGTACCTCAAATATCTTGAAATATGTTCATGTCAACTAAATAAACATGAGTTTACTTGTAAAATAGCGTAAAAAAATTATTCGAAATTTCACATTGGCCAATATTGTATATTATTATATCGTTTTAAATGATTAGGGACACAATGTAACCAATAAAAATGCTAGAAAAAAAAAGTATTTACAAAAATTTATTTTATATATAGTTATTAGTTAAATAATATAATTCACATAATAACAAGATAACATAATAATAAATCCCTAATATACAATTTCTCAAAGACGTACACAAGGACGCTTAATTGTTTTTATTTCGCTACACCGACTAAGGCTGGCCTAATAACTCGATCGTGTAATTTGTAACCAATTTTTGAGACCACTACTACAGTGCCAGATTCTTTCCCTTGAACTTCCTGTAAAAGAATACTAAACTATAATAATTGTACTAAACTATGTAATAATAAATTGAAATTTTCTTAAAAATGAAGTAGAGGTATAGTGTACGAAAAATAAACTAATAATAAGATCTAATAAACGACTAATGAAACGTTCAATATTCTAATAATAAGAAACTAACAAAGCGTTAATGTAAATAACTTCGAAGCTAAATAATATAAAACAAGCAAAATCTAATTCAATGCTCGTAACACCAGAAGTTAATGTGTTACAAAACATCTAAATGGATAATAAGAAACACAAATCAAGATTTTATTGTAGCAATGTAATTATGTTTTAACATCTCACCTGTTCAAATAGTGCTTCATGTAAGTTGGGATTAAATTTTTCTTCCAACGGATTAACCTTTTCCAATCCGTGTCGCTTGAAAACATTCTGCAGTTGAGCTTCGGTCATCAGTAAACCTTCGTAAAGACTTTTCAAATGCGAATTCTTATCACTTCGATCCAATTCTGTTTTGGGCACACTTTCTGTAGCTTTATTAAGTACATCAGCTACTTCTAAAAGATCTTTACAGAAACTCTGAATACCAAATTGTCGCGCTTCGGTAATTTGTTTCATCAAACGTGTACGGATATTCTCGCCATCGGCTAAAGCTCTTTTGTACTTATCCTTGAAGTAAAGAATAATATACATATGTTCAAAATGGAAATCAATATTTTTATCTCATATACGTTAACAATAATTAAAATATGCATTCAGTTCCACATTGGAAGAACTGAAGCACAAGATTTAGTTCTTTAATACAAGAAAAAACCAGTAGAAGCCAGCCTTCTAAAAGGAAGTACTACTCTTAGATATAAAAGTACTGCTCGTATTACTTGAATTACTTATTAAATTTAAAAAAATAATACTAATTATCTCACGGAACACGTTACAACAACCATGTACAAAATAATTTTTTCCAAAATTTTCGATAAGAATGATGTACAAAAAGGTCATGTTTTAGACTTATAATGATCATTACTTTTAAATATGACATACATTCGTATTGTTGCAAATTGGAACAAGTTAATTAACAGTTTACTCATATATGAACCTACAAAACACCCTAAATGAAACAGATTTGCGGATAATATTTAAATCTTTCGTGACAGAATGTTTCCTGCTAAGTTACGTGATAAAACATCGCATACTTCATCAAAATTCTTTGGTGATTACGGATAATATATTTCAAACACTAAAAAAACTGCTCAATGGATTTATAACAAGATCTTTTATGACAAACCTTTCGCATTGTTCTTGTCCTGATCAAACATATCACGAACACGGCTTGCACTCCATTGAGTAAAGTTATAAATGAAGTAAAACTGATTTATGCGCATATGGGTTTCAAAACAGTAGGATGGTCCTGACCTCGAAAATGAATGTCACGTATTTGATGTTCCTTTGTTTCTACGGGGATGATCAAGGGTTGGCACGAAATACAGTGATAAAGTTAATCAACATGTACAAAGATTTCGGTAGATTCGGAAAAAGCGAGTTGAAGTGAACGGTTGTTTTTTCCTGTGCGCTTTTTATTACATTTAACCTCGTGCGCTTTTAATTTAAATACTTCCTTTTTTTTCTCTCGTGCATAATATCAAGTTAAATATCCTTTATATATTTCTTATGTCCTTCCTGTGTTGTGTTTTCTAAATTTTTTCCTTTGTTTTTGTGATAATAATTCCTGCGACTTAGAAAGGTTAGTAAAGGGGTGGAGATGGCAGGTCCCCGGAGCGGAGATCTGCCACAATTAGCTGCTCAGTTGCTGGGTAGCTCGGACGATGAACCTTCTTTTCAACCACCAGCAAAAATAACGACCTGACCTTCAGAGGTAGAAGTAGTTAATAATATCCCCATAGATCAATATCAGTCTTCCTCAAATATTATGTCAACTAATCGTAATACATATCCTGACATTTTTAAAGACTACCCAAGAAAATATAATGCCCAGGGCCAACGGGAGTCCAAACGGTATCTAATAAATACAAATCTATAGCTGCAGTTACCTTCTTTAATTATGTATGTGCGAATGAATTTCTTGTATCTAGTATGCCGACTAGATATAACTTCGAAACTAAAATTCCTCCACACTTAATGTCTTGTAGAATTCTCGTTAGAGATGTTTATGCGGACCTCTCTCCAGAGGAGATCCATAGAAACATTGAAATATTTTAACTATAATATAGATATCCCAGTTTTACATGTCAAGAGAATCCTGCATAGCCGGGTTACTAATGGTAGGGCTGAACGATTTCCATCCAGAAATATCATC